>PVIA01001053.1:230996-321703 GCA_004024845.1 Tonatia bakeri
AAAAAAAAAAAAAAAAAAAAAAAAAAAAAAAAAAAAAAAAAAAAAAAAAAAAAAAAAAAAAAAAAAAAAAAAAAAAAAAAAAAAAAAAAAAAAAAAAAAAAAAAAAAAAAAAAAAAAAAAAAAAAAGGTCCAAACGGAAAAACAGATCAAAGCTCCAGAAAAAATAAAACTAAGCAACAAAAAGATAGCCAACATATCAGATGCACAGTTCAAAGCACTGGTGATCAGGATGCTCACAGAATTGGTTGAATTTGGTCACAAATTAGATGAAAAAGTGAAGGCTACACTAAGTGAAATGAAGGAAAATGCACAGGGAAGCAATAGCAATGGGAAGGAAACTGGAACTCAAATCAATAGAGTGGAACAGAAGGAAGAAAGAAACCACCAAACAGAATAGAAGGAAGAAACAAGAATTCAAAAAAAATGAGGAGAGGCTTAGGAACCTCCAGGACATCTTTAAATGTTCCAACATCTGAATTATAGGGGTACCAGAAGGGGAAGAGGAAAAGCAACAAATGAAAAAGGTATTTGAACAAATATTAAGGAAAAACTTGCCCATTCTGGTAAAGGAAATAGACTTCCAGGAAGTCCAAGAAGCTCAGAGAGTCCTAAAGAAGTTGGACCCAAGGAGGAATACATCAAGGCACATCATAATTACATTACCCAAGATTAAAATGAAGGAGAGAATCCTAGAAGCAGCAAGAGAAAAGGAGTCAACTACCTACAAAGGAGTGCCCATCAGACTGTCAGATGACTTCTCATAAGAGACCTTGCAGGCAAGAAGGGGCTGGAAAGAAATATTCCAAGTCATGAAAGGCAAGGACCTACATCCAAGATTGCTCTATCCAGCAAAGCTTTCATTTAGAATGGGAGAGCAGATAAAGTGCTTCTCAGATAAGGTCAAGTTCAAGGAGTTCATCATCACCAAACCCTTATTGTATGCAATGTTAAAGGGACTTATCTAAGAAAAAGAAGATCAAAAACACATACAGTAAAATGATAGCAAACTCACAATTACTAACAACTACACCTAAAACAAAAAACAAAAGCAAACTAAGCAAACAACTAGGACAGGAACAGAACCACAGAAATGGAGATCACATGGAGGGTTAGCAACAGGGCAGTGGGAGGGGGAGAGAGGGGGAAAAGGTACAGAGAATAATTAGCATAGATGGTAGGTAGAAAATAGACAAGGGGAGGGCAAGAATAGTATGGGAAATATAGAAGCTAAAGAATTATGACCCATGGACATGAACTAAAGGTGGGGAATGTGGGTGGGAGAGGGGGTACAGGGTGCAGGGGAATGAAGGGGGAGAATGGGACAACTGTAATAGCATAATCAATAAAATATATTTAAAAAAAGAAAAAGAAAAAAGTCCTTCACTCATTAATGCAGAAATTAGGTAGACATCAATGACATGATGATATCAGAGAAAGATAAAGAAATGAAACTCATATTTAGACATTACTAGAGTTATTTCTGAATCTTACATCAGTCAGTCACATGGCTGGCTGCTTTGGACCCAACCTGACAGAATGAAGTGTAACCACGTTCTGCAAGAGTGCTCACTTCATGACAGTGGGAAGGAGAAACACATACTTGCCAAATGTGATAAAGGAAACTCTGAAGGGCTGAAACCAGCCAAGCCAATGTGTAAAACCATCCAAAGAACTTTACTACTGTTCAGTTTGTAACCTTCTCCTTTAGACCTGTAATATAACATATACTTTAAATTCACAAAGATTGAAAAGATAACTATAATAGAGAAGCTCTAAAACATCATTAAAGCAGCCCATTGTTTCAGCTGAACAGAGGTTGTCATTCATGACACACATGCCACTCTGTGTCATCTATGACAAGGTCCAGGACTGCACAGGGAAGCTCCAAGAGACCCCCCTCCCTACTCCCAGTGCGAGTTCCCATGACACCCCTTCCTAAACTCCCTCAGCCTATCAGACATCACACATCCCGACACCACCCAGTGACTTGAAGAAGTGATGCTCCTTTTTCAATGACACTCCTCCACACACAGGACACAGCACTATCTACCACTGTTATAGTACAATAACACTCTCACTTTTAATCTCTTCCTCACTAGAATAATCAAAATAGTGAAGTAGCTATTGTCTGCAAACTGTAACTATTAGCACAATGGATAAAGTCAGAAAAAATCACATATAAATACCACAATGCTGACAAAGAATCCAGACATTTCTACATAACAAGATGCCAGATTTTCACTTTTTTGCTTGAATTAAAATAATTTTATACTAAATTAAGAAATTATATTGTCAAATGTTTTCCCATTCCAACATGCACTATGCAGCCTTTAAAAAGAACAAAGTAAATTCATATATGCTGATATAAAATGTTCTTTTAAGATGTAAGTGAAAAGCAAACTGTAGAAGAGTTTGTATAGTGAAGCCCCTCCTTAGAGCTTATCTCTGCTGTATTTGCTAGTTTTGCCTGGAGGGCAAATTAACAGAATTCACTAAAGACTGGAGAAATGTGTGAATTTTAAACTGCCAATATAACAAAAAACTGGCTTAGATGATTTTTTAAGAGGTTAGTGGAAATTTTTATTGATCAAATATAAATATTTCACTACATTAAAGCAAATATTAACTATTCTTTCATAAAAAGTAAAAATAACCAAGTGTCAAAGAAATAAAACCAAGACAAGTAATAGCTATTTTTAAAAACATGCAAATCAGATTTATCTAAACCTGGGTTACCAAACTCCTTAGTTACCGAATCCTTAGTCTCCTTTCGTTCCAACTGAAAACTCTCTCTTTAAGGATCATCCAAACCCAGTCAACACTCTGAAAGCTTCCTGGTCTCGCACACATGTCAAAGCTCTAGGGCCCAACAGCCCAAGACGGCCTACGTACAGCAATGGCGGCTCTCCAGCCGCCAGTGCACACTGCCTTTGTCAGCTTGTCTCACCGCCGTGCGAATCAGACACGATCCAACTCACAGTCAGAACTTTGTCTCCAAGGTCCTCCACCAATTTCTCACTCTTTCATTTCTATCTATGATTCTTATTCTATATTTCTAAAACAATTCTATTGGTGCCAAAGGCCTCTCTTCATATACTAAGCTATAGAAAGCACCGATAAATGAGACTGAACTCTTCTTATGTGAACCAAAGTCTCAAAGCCATGGATGGAACACCGTGTAAGATGGGAGCACCTTCTTACGAAACGGTATCACACTACTCAGCTTTACTGAACACTGTAAACACCTAAAACACAGCAGGAAACGAACCATGCTCCAGGAGCTGAACTGGAGTTATGAGATCACAAAGGCACAAAGAAATCCTACTTTTTGAGGGTAGAAGAGGGAAGGCCGAGAGTAAAGGGGGAAGGTAAAAGCCCTCCAATATATTCCTAGACGGCTGTATGCCAGAGACCATGTATTTAATTCTTTCTCATACATTCTCACTTCAGTGCACCTGGAGAGTTTTCTTCTGTGAATAAATGATTTATTTTATCATGTAAATACACAAGGCTTTTGGTTAATTCAATTATCACAAAGTGAAAACAACAAACTTGAACAACGTGGATATAGTATTAGTCCCAAGGGACACATTAAGTATAACCTTTGTGTACCTGAAGCTTTCTGTTAATAAAACCATACCAGTTCACTCTCCAGTTCTAAATATACTCACCAGTACACAATAGGACAGGAAACCTACCAGCTATGCGCACCACTAGCTTGCTAACACTCATTACCAGAGTCAGCAGGCAGTGTTTTATTCTCATTAGAGCCAATGCCTGCCAAAGAGTTATTCCTTTTAGACCTTGAAATTGAGCTCCATGATCATTTATATGGCCAATTTAACTTAATGGTATTATGAAAATAATTTTTTAAATATATGTCATTCAAAGTAGAACGCCTACCTCTTAATAAGAAGAAAATGTCAAAGTAAACCAAAAGAATTACAACTAAAAGCTTAAAGGCAGATGCTGGATTCCAAAAGACAAGCCCTTTAAGACTTGTTATTTTACACTGCTAAAATAAACTAGATAATCTTATCTAACAGGCAAAATAGAAACAGCAAAGCATTTAAATTGATACAAGACAAAGACATGCAAAACATTTTATCACATATCAAACTAGAAATACCTTTTAAGATATGTTACATCTGAACTGGGCTAAACTTTTTAAATACATTGCTGATTTCCCGATAACGCCCACATATCATCTCCATTTGTGGCCTTAGGTGATTCACTAGTCTCTGAGGGGCTACTTCTTTTATGCAAAATAGCTGGACTCATTTGTAAGGCTGAGACATATTTTTAAATAGCTGCTACATTATGTTTAAGATAAAGTCAGTATGTTTTATACAATATTTCTAGAAAACTAAAGTCAGCTATGGTCTTATACCAGGACATTAAGTTCAGAGCTATACATAAGTTCCTCTTCATGTATGGATTTTAATTCCAGCAAGTATAGAAAACAATGAAGAAAGGTTGTAGAAGTATAAAATTCAAGTTTAGTTCAGGTTGAAATTTAGTTCTCTACTAAAGGAATAAAAATTAATTTATACTGAAGGGATAAACAAAAATACAATAATTGACAAAAACTAAGAATATCGGGTTTAACAATTGGGCACCAATTGTTAAATAGTTACAGAATGAGCCCCCCACTTCGTGGCCTTCAAAGTAAATGGAGAAATAAGACAAATTATTTAATTCCCACTCTTTGAAAAGATGGTATACCTAACTTGTAAATGGAGTTTCCTATGGGTTCTGGTCCATAAATAGGCTAAAATTTTGTAACATTTGAGACCTGATCAATCTATAATTTTATATTAAATTCCTGTTAAGAAAATGTTTTCACTGTAAAGAATAATTGCAATAATAATTCCTGAGTAGAGGCACTGTAACAAATAAACCAATGATTTGCTCCTTGGGTCCAAGTATGAACCCTCAATCATTTCTCCAGCAAGGACCACACATGGCATCTTTAAAGAGAAAAAAAATGCTGTAGATGTTATTCTGCCTATCTCCTCCACCACTCACTTTCATCAGCTGCAAGGCAGAGAAGACAGAAAAGAGAAAGAAAACGGCATGAAGATCTTGGGAAGATAATGAGCTCCTGATTAGCATATATTTCTACTGTAATATTCAAGATATTTTAGCTTCTTCTCTTAATCTCTTCTAATATTTCTTCCCCATGGTCCTTCATCACATGATTGTTAAAACTGAGGCAGTAAGAATCCTCCCCAGCCTGTGAGAGCCTACAACACCTGGCCCCATTTACCCATACATATGGGCCCCATTTCTCCCCTCCCTTTCTAATTCACCAACCTCACACTCAAATACACCACTCTTTTAGGATCCTTGCACCTATCACTTTCTGTACCTGAAACATACTTGCCCTAGACTTTCTCATAAATTGGTTCCCTCTAACATTCTAGGTCTCAGCTCAAACGTCATCTCTGCAGAAAGGCTGTTCCTGACCACCCCAGAGAAAGCAGTTTTATCTTATTTTACAGAAAACAGCAAATAACACATCAGGGCAATTAAGGAAACCAGCAGGATTATCACTTTTTTTTTAATTTTTAGAGACAGAGAAAAAGGAGGAAAGGAGGAAAGAGAAGGGGTGTGTGTGTGAGAGAGAGAGAGAGGGAAAGAGAGAGACTGATTTTGTTGTCCATTTATTTATGCATTCACTGGTTGATTCTTGTATGTGCCTTGACCAGGGATGGAACCTGTAATTTTGGCATATAGGGACAACACAAGATTATCACAATTTTTTTTAATGGAAATGTACAGTATATATTGATGTTTTATCTTTGTTTTTTTTTTAGATTTTATTTATTTATTTTTAGAGAGGGAAGGGAGAGAGAGGGAGGGAGGGAGGGAGGGAGGGAGAGAAACATCAATGTGTGGTTGCTGGGGGCCATGGCCTGCAACCCAGGCATGTGCCCTGACTGGGAATCAAACGTGCTCAATCCACTGAGCTACACCAGCCAGGGCGATTATCGCAATTTTAAATAAGACATTTAGCAGTCATTTCATTCAACCACATGACTTTAAAAGTGAGGAACATAAGTTCTGAGCATTAAGAGACTTATATTTCACTTCACCAGACTCTATGCCCACCCTTCAAACTTGGTCTTCAAACTGGTATACAGAAACAGGCACAGAACCCTGCTGGACAGTACAGGCTACGTACCCAGAGCCCAGCTGCTGGGTTAAGTTGGAGCTCTAGTTAACGTGGTTTTGTTATGATGGCCCATCCCCACCCAGTAGAGGTATGCAACCCAGCAGACAGATCTCATTCAAATAGGATACCCTAAAAAGGGTCCTCCTGATCTTTAGTGAAGGTACTATTAAGGAAATAACTACTGTATATCCATTTTTAAAAGTGGTGGGGAGCTGTGAATTTTGTGTAAGTACAGTACTTAGAAATACTAACAAAACAATTTCTGAAACTGTTTCATCAATGTATTACTTCAAGGTTATTTTTCTTTGGGTGAAGGGGGCAGGGTAACTGAACATTTAAGTTTAGCTTTGCTTTCATCCATTGGTATTATATAGCTACCAAATAAATCCTAAACCTATAGATTACAATATTATAAAAGCAAAAGATCTTCACCCCGGCTGGTGTAGCTCAGTGGATTGAGTGTGGGCCTTTAAACCAAAGGGTTGCCAGTTGGATTCTCAGTCAGGGCACATGCCTGGGTTGCAGGCCAGGTCCCCAGGAGGGGGCGTTCGAGAGATATTCACACACTAATGATTCTCTTTCTCTCTTTCTTTCTCCCTCCCTTCCCCTCTCTAAAAATAAATAAATAAATAAAATCTTTAAAAATATATTCAACAAGTGAATATTGAAAAAAATGACATTAAAAATTATTTATTTATTTATTTTTAGAAAGGAGAAGGGAGAGAGAAAGAAACATCAATGTGTGGTTGCCTCTCGCACACCCCCTCCTGGGGACCTGGCCTGCAACCCAGGCATGTGCCCTGAGTGGGAATCGAACTGGCGACCCTTTGGTTCGCAGCCCGTGCTTAATTAAAATCTGTATTTTTTTTAAGCAAAATATCTTCAAGAGATAATTTTCTTTAAAGTTTCTTTTCTACAGCTAGTTTTCAAACACAACTAGAACAAATTTTAAAGTACAACACAGCTTATCTTTTTAGTCTGAGACAGACCCCAAAACATAAATGCAGGTAGAACACCTGCAATATCCAACAAGGAAAAGGAAAACCTGAAAGGACCAGAGGGAAGAGAAGACAGAAACACAGATCACATGCTAGGTATATGTGGATGAATTACAAAAGGTTATTTTTAGGGTTGTTGCTTCCATAGAAGGTCTAAAAGCACAGAAGACACTAAGAAGAGGAAAAAAAACCTGAAAATAAACTAGGGTTGAATGGGTAAAACAGTAGTGGCAAATTCCCCAGTTATCACAGTCTGACATAAGTCAATTCCATGCACCTCTCTCAATTAAAATAAGATGTTAGTTTTATTTTAGTCAGAAACTAACAAACTGCTTCACAAAAAATATTCTCTCCTTGTCAAAGACACCTCTAGAACTTTTAATAGGGCAGGGGTCCAAAAGAATGAGTGGCAGAAAAGGTAACTCTGAATTAATTAGTCATTAAATATTTTAATAAGGTCCACACAGCAAATGAAGGGTCAAATAAGAGGGCGGCCTACAGGGTGGGTAGACTCAACAACAGAGTATCCACAGAACCTAAGAGGACAAGGGGACATGGATATTAAACCATCACGTTGCACATTGCACACCTCGGGAAAAAATGAACAAGAGGGTAAGGGAAGGGGCAGAATAGAGGCAAGGAGCCCCAGACTTTGTGTCAACCTCCAGTTTTATCTAGAAACCAACAGACTTCCTGTGCACTTCCAGAGTGAACAAAGACACCTGCCTAAGGTGTAAAACTGAAGTGACTGCACCTGGAAGAGAAACCTAAGAACAGACCAGCTGAAGTTTTAATTAATGTATACTACTTAGTTTTATAGTACATTTGTCATGGTTCAAAATTCAAAGATACAAAAAGAGGAAAATATCATTTCCTCTTGTTTTCCTGTCAATGTCTTTCTTGAGAACTTGCCCAAAGATACATATACAAGCAACATTTTTTTAAAAGAAGTCATTGTTTTAACTAAATGCACTGACATCGCACGTACGCATACACTTACAACTTTTCTAAGGAAGCTGACTTCTTTAAGACGTTTATAAAGTATGAAGAAGCGGTACAGTAAAGTGCTGATTGTGAAGTCTGCTTCTGGCCTCAGCTCCGTGAAAGTCTGGGAAAGACCCAACATCTTTCATTCTCCCTTATCTCTTCAGTCACCTCTTGAACCCAGTCCACCACAAGCTCCTGCCTAGACTTGCTCTGGTCCCTCCATATCCTTTAAATGCGCAATCCACCCTCTTGCCTCCTCCAAGCCATTCTACTGAGGACTGTAGCTGAAATAATTTTTTAAATGCAAATCTTGTTTTATGTGAATGCTCAACTGTTTTGCAATTTTCTTTTTATTGCTTCAGTGAAACCAGAAAAAGTAATAAACCCAGACTATGTATACCCATAAATTCTTAGCATTAGGGGGGCCTTTCTGGACATTCCCCTAAGACATGTGAATTCTGAGAATAACTTTGCTGACTGCAAGCACCTAGAGCCTAAGAGTGGATGTTAAGTTCTGTGCATTGGCAGACTGCCCACAGAGAGACTGGCAGAGTCTTTAGAGGTCACTTCCTGAGTTGGATCCTCTCACTGAACAGCCCACACTGAAAAGACTAAAGCCCACAGAGACAAAGTAAGCAGACTGCATCTAGAACGCACAGGATCACTGAATGCCACAGTTATGTGGGAACCTAAAGGTCATTCATTCATTCATAAATATTTACTGGAGGCTAAGCACTGTGTTAGGTATCAGGAACTGCAGTGGACAGACAGATAAAATTCTGACTTCATAAAGCATGTATTTCTAAAAAATACATTTCTAGAAAAGAAACAACACCCAAGATCATTACAAAGGCACCTTCTCTCAGGTCTGGGTTATTGTCATCAACTTTGGGTCAGTCTCTCTGTGCCTTCTCCTGGCCTCTGCACTGATTTCTGCACAGCAGACAGGGTGATGCTTTTTAAATGTAAGTCAGATCATGCCTAAACCTTGCTCCATATCTCCTATACCTAGAATAAAAATCAAACCCTTTACCATGGCCTCAAGTCACCAGGCTTTTCTCTGCCTCTCCTCACTCACCCCACTCTGGCCCACGCCTGCCGACTGGTGTTTCAAGGCACCAGCCTGTTCCTCCTCTGGGACTCACTTTCTACTCCATCTGCCTAAAACATTCTTCCTGCAAGTCTTCACGTGACACTGTCTCACTTCACTGTCCTTGTCCTCTGACCAATGTTTAGAATAGCATTCTGCATTTAGCCTCCTTCATCTGTCTACACAGCACAGATCACAGTCAGAATAAGATTTCTTTTTAATAATGGGGAGGGGAGTGGGATGAGTGGCAGTACAGATGAAACTAGACTGGCCATGTGCTTGTTGGCTAACTGCAGGTATTAGGTGATGGGTATACAGAGATTCCCTCTACTAGTCTCTCTACTCTGGTATATACTTACAAATCTCCATTTAAAAATGTAAAAATAACAAAAGAAATTCAGAATATTAAAATGGTACCAGTATTAATTTTATGCCTCCAATAAACATTAATATTCCAAAGATTCATAAAACTCTAGTTTGCTGCCTTAACAACTAATCAGGAAAGAAGCTATTATCCTCCCAAATAAAATTTAAAGTTACTCCCTTTCTCTCTTGTCTTTTTTTCGGGACCAAGCCTACCCCACCAAGCCTACCCCACTGTGTGTGTGGTACTGGGAAGCCTGGCCAGGTGCAGTGCAACCTGGGACAAAGGGGAACCACTGCCTGGCAGGAAGGGGTGGGGAGCTGTTCAGCTTCAGGCTCACTCTGCCTCCATCACTATTGCAGGTGACATTCTGGCCTCCAAAGAGAAAAAAAAAAAAAGAAGAAAGTAAAATAAAAGTTACCTTCTCTTTCCTTCCTTGACAAACGTCTCATCTTCACAAGCTTATGGAACCACTGCAATGACAAGCTTGTCTCCCTTAACTTCCTGTTCAGTCGATAAGAAGTAAAGGGCGGACTGGGGCCAGCACATCCTTGACAACAGTCATGGAGGAGACAGAGCCCTCTCAGCTCTGTCCCCACCTGTCCCGGGGTCCCCATGACTTTGGTCAGGTTAACTTACACCAGATTGCTTTTAAAGACCCTTACCATTGTGGCGAGTGTGGGTAGCAAATGGGTGCTATGGAGGAGATATCAGCACTGAGTAACTGCCCCCTGGGAAGGAAGGTGAATAGTACTTCCCTGATTCTACTAGCAATCCTCCCTCCACACCTTCCCACAACTCTTTTCACCCCTCTTCTTTCTAAAAACCAGGCCTGTGGCAAATAAGATGAACTGGACACCACACGCTGGAAAGCAGTAAAATCCTATTGGATACCACTGCTCTAGCTCTGCCTTGCCAATCTGAGGGCTACCGGACTGGTTTTACTGACTAAACTGGTTGCTCAGGAAGGTGTATATTATCTCTGAAAGCCACAAGGAACGTTTTCTCTTCGCAGTAGCAGTCTTAGATGTCCATCAGTTTTTAGCTTCTGAATACATATCACTTTCAGTGATTCCCAAATCTGGCTAATTTTAGGAATTTCTAGAGTAGTTTTTTTAAAGATTCAGTTAGGGCCCAGAAATCTGTATTTTTAAAAGTCATCGGGTAGTTGTGCTCACTTAGATTTAGAAGCTAATGATGTAGCACAACCTAAGGAACAAAGTAAGTCACAATTCTAAAGAGTGACATGCCTCCGAAATACTTTTTTATTGTTGCTCAAATACAGTTGTCTTCATTTTCCCACCACCACTTTCTCCTGCCCCACCCACTCTCACCTCCCACCCTCAATCCTACCCGCCTTTGGCTTTGCCCATGGGTCCTTTATACATGTCCCTTGACAGACCTTCCCCTTCTTTCTCCTATTATCTCCCTCCCCTCTCCCCTCTGGTTACTGTCAGTTTGTTCTTATTTTCAATGTCTGAGGTTATATTTTGCTTGTTTGTTTGTTTTGTTGAGTAGGTTCCACTTATAGGTGAGATCATATGGTATCTGTCTTTTACCGCCTGGCTTACTTCACTTAGCATCATGCTCTCCAGTTCCATCCATGCTGTGGCAAAGGGCAAGAGCTCCTGTCTTTCTGCTGCGTAGTATTCCATCTTATAAATGTACCACATTTTCTTGACCCACTCATTTACTGATGGGCACCTAGGTTGCCTCCAGTACTCAGCTATTGTAAATTGTGCTGCTATGCCTCCAAAATATTTAGTTATTCTGATCATAATCAAAATATTTTCCTGAAATAAAACCACAATTCTCATAATATATAAAGTAAAACTGAATTATTAATTCAGAAAATAAAACACTAATAAAGAGACAACAAATTACAAGGAAGGACTAAAGCAGGCTGTCTGGAGACCGGCACTACTGACATTTGGGGCTGGATAATTCTCTGCTGACAGAGGCCGTCCTGTACATCATAGGGCGATCCCATCATTTGAACAGAAAGTATGTGAAATGTTATTGTAACAACATTAATGAGAGATTCTGCTGAAATGAAGGCAAGATCTCAGACTCCTATCCACTAGATGCAGGTAGTTATCCCCCCAAGTTATGACAAACAAAAATGCCTACAGACATTGTCAAATGTCCCCTGGGAGGCAAAATCACCCCAGATTAGAAATGTGGGCTAAACGAACTGGGTTAAAAAACAGAAGGAAGGCTAAAGTAGACTGGGAGTGAAGACACAGAAAATAAAACTGTCTTTAAAATATAAAGCAATGGCACATAGAGAAATGTTAGCTCTTCATATTCACTAAAAATAAACAAAGGGAAGTAGACTTAAGTTAGAAAAGGGAGCATCAACAGTACTCATAAGGCCATGGCTGGTGTTGGTCAGTGGACTGAGTGCCGACCTGAGAACCAAAGGGTCACTGGTTCAATTCCCAGTCAGGGCACATGCCTGGGTTGCAGGCCAGGTCCCCAGTAGGGGCATGTGAGAGGCAACCACACACTGATGTTTCTCTCCCTCTCTTTCTCCTTCCTTTCCCCCTCTCTAAAAATAAATAAATAAAATCTTTTTTTCTTTTTAAAAAGAGTACTCCTAAGGGAAACCCTCTCAACTCCTAACGTTTATTATAGCCAGGAAACTGGAGGCCCTTTCCTGGAGATAATTGGAATGAAAAGACTACGACTCATTTGAGACTACAGTGTGTGGGCATGAGAGACCTATGGAGGGCCCGTTTTAGCCTGAGAATTTCTCCCATCCTGGATCCTGAAGCAAACATGTGACTCAGACTATGTCTCCCTGTGGGCTCAAAACCATGTGATATGACAATTTCTTAGGGCACACAAGGCAAGCCAACAAGGTTAGCAGGTTTGTGGCCGTCCCCTGTTGCTTCTGTCCCTCAAGGCCAAGGTGAGGCTGTGAACGGGAATTCTCATTTGTGCCTAGGGCATTCCTAGCATCTGTCTGGTGTCCATGCTGAGGCTGACATTCTGGACTGGACATCTGACCAGAAATGGCATTCCACCCAGACCAGAGCTCCTACAGCATCTAACTCAGCAAAAGTAAAGGCGAAGAGAAGAAATTAGAGAAGAGAGAAAGAAATAAGTCAGAAATCCCTTTCTTGTAAATCAGCAGTTCTCCAAAATCTAGTCTATGGGTTTCTGGGGATCCCCCAAGAACTTACCCAAGTCCACAAAGTAAAAAATGCTTCAGTAATGACGTTAAGACACAATTTGCCTTTTTTTCTAAGTGAAAGGCTATTCAAAATTTTTACCTCTTGTTTTTCATCCATAACAATGGATCTCAAACTTTATACTCCCAAATTATTTGCATGGATGGTATAAATACAATGGTGAGTAAAACTGCGGGAGCCTTAGCAGGAATCGAGATGGTGGTGCCTTAGGACACGCACACCTGTCAGAAGTTACTGGTTTGCTCACAGCTTGGCCCGAGTCTGTATCTTTCTGACATGGTGTGGTGTTTCAAGAAAAAGCACCTGCATAACTGAGCAGTGAGCTGAACTGCCTGCCTTTTTATTTAACACCATTTTTACTTGCAAAAACAAATGATGGACAACTATGGTTATTCAGACTTGACTATTAGATGGGTATTTTCTTCAAAATGAACAAAGTAAGCCTGTCACTGGCAACGTTTATGACAATGAAAAATTTCAGTGAACTGAGAGTGATTTCAAGCAAAAAATCAAAATTTTGGAAAACTTGAGCTTAACACTTCCCAACACTTGGCATTTTTTCTTACGAGATTGAAAGTAATATTAACAAATATAATTTTTGATATTGTACCATAAAATGCATAATTTGTGAGATGTGTATAACTCAGTGATTCAGTATTTTCCAAATGATCAATGCATTATGTTAAAAAAAAGGCATACATGCGTAAGAGATTCATTCAGTTAAGACAGTATGAAAAATCAATCCACGTGGTTTCACATTCTACACTGTAATGAAGCTTTAATAAACTACCACTTGAGTTTGGGTGTGTATCAAAGAAGACTATCCACAGTTACCTGAAAAAACTATTAAAAAACTCCTGATTTTTCCAACTACACAGCAATGGGAGGCCAGATTTTCTTCATATACTCCAACCAAAACAATTATATAACACGTTAAATTATAAAGCGGATATGGGGCCTGGCTGGGTAGCTCGGGTGGTCAGTGTCATTCCGATAAACCACGGATGCAGGTCGGCTCTGCAGTCAGGACACACACAGGAAGCAACCAGTGAGTGCACAAGTAAGTAGAGCAACAAATCAATATTTCTCTCTCTCTCTCTCTTCCTTCCTCTCTCTAAAGCCAGTAATAAATTTTTTTTAAAAAAACAGATATGATAATCTAGACAGTAAGGTCATAAAAAGGTAAAATGGTGCTTTTCTTCCCATTAAATATATTTTTGCTTCGGAAAAGTTTTATTTCTCATAAAATATGTTACTTATGATAACAGAATTATTATTGTCATTGTAAATGACTTAAATATTTTTTAAAATAGTTCAATTTTTAAATCTAAATGGTAAATATTGATAGATATAATCCATGTAAACAAAAGCTATTTGAGTCTTAATAATTTAAGAGTACAAAGTTTAAAAACCACTGTTGTAGTTAAAGAACAAGAAGTAAAATTTTTGTTTAAAGATTTTATTTATTTACTTTTAGAGAGAAGGGAAGAAAAGAAGAAAGAGAGGAAGAGAAACATCAGTGTGTGGTTGCCTCTTGCAGGCCCCCAACTGGGGACCTGGCCTGCGACCCCTGCATGTGCCCTGACTGGGAATCCAATCAACAATCTTTCAGTTTGCTCAATCCACTGAGCCACACCAGCCAGGGCCAAGAGGTAAAAATTTTAAAATCCTTTAAAGAAACTGAAGTTATATGAAACTAGGGGACTGCTTCATGTTTTAAAAGTTATAAAAATTCAGCAACAGAAAAACCTGAATGAATATCTAAAGAATTATGTTGAGTGGGGAAAATCCAATCCCAGAAGTTTATATACTCTGATCCCACCCATGCAGTCTTTTATTTTATTTTTCAATTACAGTTTACATTCAATATTATTTTGTATTACTTTCAGGTATACAGCACAGTGGTTAGACAATCATATACTTTACAAAGTGATCCTCCCAATTTCAAGTACCCACCTGGCATAGTAATTAAAATATTATTGCCTATATTCCCTAAGCTGTACTTTACATCCCCATGACTATTTTGTAACCAATTAGTACTTCTTAATCCTGTCACCTTTTTCACCCCGTGCCCTGACTCCCCTCCTCTCTGCCAACCATCAATCAGTCTGTTCCCTGAAACTATGAGTCTGCTTTCTATTTTATTGGAAATGACAAAATTACAGAAATGGAAAACAAGTTAGTGATTGCCCCGGGTGGTGGGGAGAGCTATGTGGGAGGGAGAGTGGGTATGGGTATAAAAGGGCAACAGGAGAGAGGGATCTTTGTGTGATGGAAATGTTCTGTATCTTGAGTATAACAATGTCAATATCCTGGTTGTGATACTGTAGCACAGTTTTTCAATGTTACCACTGGGGGAACTGGGTAAAACGTAAATAGGAGTCTCTCTGTATTATTTGTTACAACTGCATGTGAGTCTACAATTGTGTCAAAATTAAAAAATTAAATAATTAAAAAGTTGTGAAACAGAAATCAAGAGAATATAACATAATTATCTGTTCAATAACTTTTTAAATATTTAATTTACAGAGAAATCAACAGAATATGATTACATCAAAAATCAGGAAGCTATAAATTCTGCCTATCAACAAACTGGTAATTGATATCTTTAGAGTACTATTTTTGATATGTTAGGAATAGAAACTATTCCTCAAGAGACCCATTGTAAGTGTTAATTTATTATAATCCTATCATATGTCAGATGCTAGGTATATAAAATGACCGGGACATGTAACCTGCCATTAAGGTGTGAATAGTGTAGTAAGGACGACTGAATGGCAAAGGAGTGCTCAGAATGCCACTGGAATGTGCAACAACAGAAATACAAGGTTGAATGGGGGCAGAACTCCATCAGAGACAGGCGGGCTGAACGGAAAAGGCGAGTCCAACTGAGCAGAGTCCTAAAGGGTAAAGAGGTTGTTGCAGGAAGGAAATAGAGGTGAAAAGGGCAAAATACACTGTGGGATTTTAAACGAGATGATTAGGTTTCTGTAGAGAATCAGACAGTAAATACTTAGGCTTTGCAGGCCACATAGGGTGCCTAATACACAGAAATAAAATAGTCTGTCCAGAAAGTATCCAGCCACACACCATGAAAAACAGAGACATTTATTGAAGAAGATACCAGATACAAGAAACACTGTACACAGAACAATGTCGCCTCAGTCCCCTTCAAAGTAGACACCTCAGCACCTCACACAGTTCTCCCAATCACCATAAGCTGCCCTGCAGTATCTTCCTGAATCTCATCAATGGTCTGAAGCCCCTTCCCTTTCAAAGGTGATTTTAGTTTTCGGAAAAGTCAGAAGTCATAGGGTGCCAAATCTGGGATGTAGGGGGGCTGAGTCACCTTGGTGATTTGATGTTTCACAAAAAAACTCTACACAAGATGTGATACATGAGTGAGCGTGTTGTGGTGATGAAGCTGTCAATCACCAGTTGCCCATAGCTGCGAACTTCTGAATCATCCGAATAGTTTCAGTGGAGGAATGTTCAAGCTTAATGAAAAAACTGATGCAGATTCATTGCTCTACTCCCTCAGTCATTTTGATTGCAACAGCCACACAGTACATATGCTCACTCACCAGCGTTTAGTGCCCCCACTGACTAGTACAGTGAAGTTGTCATTGTTTACACATGCACATCCCAGTCTACTCTCCCTGCCTGCTACCTTACATCGATGCTGCACAAACCGTATTCATTATATTAACAATGGTTAGACTTTTTCTGGACAGATATCATACATATTTGCTTGTTTTAAGCAACCACTCAAAAATGTAAAACCCATTTTTGGCTCATAGGTCTCTGGTTAAATTGGACCCAGTAGCTGTAACTTGCTGACTTCTGATCTGGGAGATAAGCAATAACCAAGAAGGAGGAGCCTGAGGTGACATCAGGGTTTATGGATTAACCTAGTAGACAGGCCGAGGTACCACTCACAAAGACTGTGGACACAGAATAAAAGGCAAGGGTTTCTGAGATGCTGATGAGAGGGCGGGCGGAAGAGGTAAGTTTAGTTTTAGGTGGCCCCAGTGTAACAGTTAAATAGAGTGTTGGATACATAAATATGGAGCTCAGAACAGAGGGTTGGGTAGGAGACAGAGATCTGGAAATCATCAGGACACTAAACAGTTAAAGCTGTGTAAGTGGCTCAGGGCCAAGGTGAGAGTGTCAAGTGAAAAGAAAGTTGGCTACAAACATGGGAAGCACTAGGTTGGGGGAGAGGGGAGAGAGAATGAAATAAGTCTGTGAAGAAAACTAACAACGGGGAGAGAGAGAGGCAGGTATATTTTAAAATGCTAATGGACTACAGAAAACCAGGTTGGGGACCTTCATTTATTGCCCAGGAGAAAGTGCCAAGTTCACAGATGTTTCAGAATGGCAGTGAGGACTGCCTGAGGGCAGACAATCTCTGTGAGTCTGGTAAACAAACCTTAGCGATAATTTCCAAGAAGCCTATTGTTATAAGCTCTCTTTCCCAAAACAAAGGTTTACTTCTTGGCCAAGTTATGCTATTGTTTCCTACCCTGTCACCAGCCCACTCTTCATGTAAACCATGCATGGGAGAAGGAGCCAAGCGCTACAGGAGAACATTTATTCCTCTCTTCTGAAGTATTCTTCCATGAATGGAGGTCCAGCAGTTGTAACGTCTCTGGCATTTCTCTGTCGCTGAGATGATTCTATCTCGGAAAGGGAAGCAACTGATCTGATGGGAAATTTTGGGAAGAATAAACAGGCCAGCCGTGCCCTTCTTCCTCATACTAGTGAACTGCCAATAGGAGTCAGGCTGGGTGAAGGGTATGTATAGCACATATGCCTTCTCCAACCCAGGGCAATCCCACTATGACCAAGGCCTAATTCTGGAATTCAGTGAGCAAGCCAATTTGCCTCTAACACTAAGGTGCTCCCTTTACCTTTGCCATTAACAATAATAAACGCAATATCATGCCCCCTGTCTGCTAACTCTTTAGGTTTTTTTCAATTTATTCAAAATCTGGATTGGGTGGAGAAGTGCTACTTATTGTTTCCCACTCCCTTCTAGATACTAAGAGCAGGCTTAGGTAAACGACAATCTAATTAGATTAGATTTGTCTAATCTAATTAACCTAATGTAATCCTAGTAAAATAACTAAAAACTTATGAAGAAGTTACATTGGTACCCCATCTTTCTTTTAGACAGAGTTTCTTAGCTATTCTGATTATGAAATGTGTACCTCACATTTGTTTGTAACATGAAGCAAGCAAGACACTATCACCATGAAAGATACAATTACAGCTGAGATTAATTTCAAACATTTCATCTACTTTCAGACTGCAAGATTTTGGAAAAAACTTCCAAGAACTCTTAATATTACCAAACACAGTCAAGGAAGTCACAGCACAGTTCACGTCTCCAAAATGCCCTCATAGTACTTAAATATAAGTCATAAATATTTATCTCTGATCACTTTTACAATACTTAAGAAGAAAAATTATTTGAATAAGTAAATTTAGTAATTTCATGCAAAAATACTGCCCATTCTATTTAGTCTACACTACATTTTTAGTCTGAGGAAGGGGAAATACACATTCTGGCCCTGGCTGGTGTGGCTTAGTTGGAGCGTCATCCTATACACCAAAAGGTTCAGGATTCAATTACCAGTCAGGCCATGTACCTAGGATGTAACTTCAATCCCCAGCATATAGGGGAGGCAACCAATAGACATTTCTCTCTCACACAGACGTTTCTCTCTCTCAAATCAATAAACATATTTTTAAAAATTAAAAAAAAATGCACATTCTGTAGAAAAAGGACACAATCAATATTGGATTATTTTTAAAGAATGCCTCCCATTTGGGTTCTGCCTTTTTGAACTAGGACAATCATGGGGCTCCATTAGAAAAATAAAATGCCCTGAAACAGTATGATAAGTGGTTAGTCCCACAGTGGGCTTCTCTGTCAATCACAGTAGACACTGTCCACAGCTCAAGGCCCATCTCCACATCTCTGTTTCTAACACCTGCTGTACATTAAGGATAAGGCTACACAGATTATGTTGTAACAACGATACCGAATGAGTCGGGGTCAACACTGAATTGTAGGTGGCTACAAACCGGGGTAGGCCAGGAAGAAATGGACTTACAATGGGATGGCAGCTGGACCAACTAGAGGAGGGCACTCTACTAAATCCGTAAGCTACCTGCAGGTACTCATTCTTACTGGTCTCTTTACATCCTGACGCAGCCAGCACAAAGCTTTCCATAGTAAATGGTCAAGCAGTTACGTGTTTAATGGAACCAAGTGCTGTGGCTGATGACGTCGGAAGCCTGGCTTCTGGGTAAGCGGTGTATTTGGAGATTTTGTGGAATTTAGTTCTTCTGGATTGTGTGCTAATAATGTGGGACAGATTTAGAAAGAAGCCTAAAAGGATTCATAACCATTTAGTTCTGACCAAATGAAAGCAAGAAATACCCTATGCATCTTTATTTATTAGAGCTCACATGTACAATGGTACACGTTTCAACAGTTTTTGGGTGCCAAGAGCGTTCTTTGTTTCAACAGCACACCCCAGCCAAGAAGCTGACACTGGGCATATTCTCAAACTCTCAGCTGTCTCCTAGTGCTGCTCAGACCCAATTTAATACCGTCCATGAAGAGTCACCATACCGGAGGGACTGGATCGGTGTGCTCTCTGAAGAGCAGCCACCAAGTAAATGTTAATTTATGGAAGAAGGCGCCAGGACACCAAAATGTTTTCTATTATTTTAAATTCGGGCTGCACAAAGAAGAACCAATGACCAATAATTTAAGCAAACTAGCTATACAGACTTTCCAAATTATAGAACTGATAAATCAAAACTCGGGGAAATGGCAAAGTTGGAGAATGGAAGGCAGAAGATTCAGAAACAGTGCAGTAAATTGGAAGGTCCTTCAAAACAGCCCTGGCTGGCATGGCTCAGTGGACAGCGTCCCGACCTGTGGACCAAAGGGTCACTGGTTCGATTTTCAGTCAGGGCACATGCCTGAGTTGCAGGCCAGGTCCCTAGTAGCGGTTGCACATGAGGCAACCACACATTGATGTTTCTCTCCCTTTCTCCCTCCCTCCCTTCCCTCTCTAAAACTAAATAAATAAAATCTTAAAAAAAAAAAAAACCAGAGCCTGTATTTGTTCACATTTTTGTTCTTTTTGTTGCTCACTTTCTTATCCGTCGGAGGGCCCAGCGATAGTTCTCTGACCACAGCACTCAATACAGGTCTGCTGAATCAAATTGTTACAGAGGCATTCTTACTGCACCACCCCCTCAGCACGCCACAAGGTTAGCAACCCTCAACTCTCTCCCTAGCAAATGCTTCCAGGCCTGCTTATGCATATAAAAATACATATAAAACATTTTTATAGGAAATATATCTTAACTTCATAGTATATAAATGGAGAAATAAGAATCTCATTTGCAAAGGTGTATTTTTTAAGTATTTCATTTTTATTTTTAGAGGGCGTATTTTTTTTAAAGAGCCATATAGTCAGCAAAGTTTGAGAGAACTATGGTCTTAGTCTGGGGGTAATGTCTGTATATCAGCATGTGACGGACACCTTAGCTTTTGAGAGAAAAAGACAACATGTGAGGATGATAAAACAGTAGCTCCAACTCTGTGATTTTTAAACAGTTTTTGCTTTGTTTCCACAGGCTGAATGAAGACGAGTGAGGAATATTTTGTGTTAAACAGGAAAGGGCCACCTAAGCAAAGCCATGGAACTGGAGCTGTGCTGTGAGAAACCCTGCAGAGCAAACATCTGTAATGCTGTCACGCAGCTGCTCCCATACCTGTCTTTCCCGAAGGACTAAAGGCTCAAATGGAAGGAGATGCATCTTTTAAATGAACTTCCACTCCTAGATGTATGTTAAATTATATGAATAATTAAAAGGCTTCAGTTCCAATGGCCACAGAGAATCTGACTCCCATTTACCTCCCATTAGCCATAGTTGAGAGGTATGTATTTTATATACATACATATTCTCTGTGAGGCTTGTCCTGGAAACCCCATCCTTTCCCCTCTGTTGCCATGGCATTTTCTTTTCATACCTTTACTATCACTTACCTCAGCATATAATCAATTTTTAATTTCCTTTTTCTTATAAACCATTTCCTGATTAGACCGTGAGTTATTTATGGACCAGGTCCTGGGACATAGTCATTTTGCTCTCCCAAGTATATACTGAACAATGAGCAGTTGATAAAAGTTTTATTGAAAGAATGAAGGCAAACTTCTGAGAATCTCGTTTGAAAACTTAAGGCTGCTCACTCAGAGGAAGACTTTAAGTGACCTAAAGTATTGAAAAAAAAATTATGTGTTTTTGCATCAAATATCCACATATTGTCTGCCTATATCTTTATATCTTACAATGTCAGCAACTATCTCGTGCAGAATGATGTTTGCTCTTAGTAGGTGCAAATACTTACTGATCCAATTAATACACATAGAAAACTCTGGATGTTCAAATGTGTGTGTGTTTAAAGAGAGGGAGAATATATATATACATATATATAATTATATATGTGATTATATATGATTTTATATATGTATGATTATATATATAGATGATTATATATAAAATACATGACTACAGAAAATAAAAGGCAAATTGCACAGATCTGTTTTCATGATGTGACAATTTTAAATAACATACACAGGAAAATCAGCACTTTCTCATTATAATTTTTTAAATTTTTTTAGGAAAAAAACTTTTATTTTTTTATTGTTGTTCTATTATAGTTGTCCCAATTTCCCCCCCATTGCTCTCCCCTACTCTGCACCCCCCTGCTCCCACAGTCAATCCCCACTGTTGTCCATGTCCATGGGTCGGTCCTTTCTACGTGTTCCTTGACTAGACCCTTCCCTTTCTTTTCACCCTCCTCCCCTCCACTCCCTCTGGTTCCTTGTTTCCATGTCTCTGGTTCTATTTCACCCATTTGTTTGTTTTGTTCATTAGGTTCCACTTATAGGTGAGATCATATGGTGTTTGTCTTTCCCTTATAAATCTCTTATAAAGGGATTAAGACTCCTATAAAAGGGTTAGGAGCCTTATCCTTCCCTTAGAGCCTCACCCCCAAACCACCCCCAGATAACTGTGACAAAGGAGCAGGTCAAGAAAAGGGGTCCAACAGTTCAGACGGGGGAATTCCCATGCACACTCTTTTACCACCTCCAAACATTCAGCTAAAAGGGTATCAACAACCACATACCACAGCCTTGGCTTTCAGTAACAAAACGTCATTTAACACGTCACCATATCCAGTAGATGTTTACTTTTACATTATAGAGGGTGGTGAAGAGAGAATGGCCCATGATCTAGAATTTCCTTATAGATGACATGTTTAGTAATTCTCTTTACTGTATCAGTAATTCACACATCCCTTGAATAAGATACAATAAGGACTTAACATTTAGTAGACTCTGGCTGGGAGAAAGAAAAACAATGACATTTAGCAGATTCTGGGAAAGAAAAAAACAATGACCACATTCACTGAAAACTAAACTATCTTCATCACTATACTTTTTTTTCTTGACTAATAAATAAGGAAAAAATGTCTTTTGAGACACTGTCAATCTTCATTAATATTGATATACAGGGTCCAGCACAAATAACACCCCTTTTTTATTACAAACTCTTTTTACTTCAAAATCATAAGCATTTAATTCTGTAACATAAGAGTATCACACTCAAGCACACCATATGACATTTTAGGTGAAATGCTCACATTAAAACTATAAATGATTACACCCACAGCATTGCCCTACAAGCCACACTCAGCAGGCGTTCCTTCTGCTGGACCCTGTATTTAATTCAGGATTTATTACTGATCCATTAAAAGTAAATTTATAACATAGATCAAGCATTCCTTTCTTCTTTTTTTCTAATACAGTCTGACTACTTCTGGGAAAACATATTCAATTACAACATACACTGGGTGTTATGGGCTGCCCTAAGCTTCAGTACCTCAGGATGTGACTGCATTTGGAGATGGGCTTTAAAGAGGAGAACAAATTGAAATGAGCCCACTAGGGTGGACCCTCATCCAATAAACTAGTGTTCTTAGCAGAGGAAGTCTGGACATGTAGGGAAAAGACCATGTGAAGACACAATGAAAATGTGCTGTTTGGAAGCCAATGAGAGAACCTCAGAAGAAACCAAACCTGTTGACACCTTGACAGGTGGACTTCTGGTCTGCAGAACTATGAGAAAGTAAGTTCTGTTGTTTAAGCCACGCAGGCTGTGGTATCCATTACGGCAGCCAGGCAAACTAATACCGACAGTAAAAAGATGTTTTCCAAGGGTTCAAGAAGTGGTGTGGCGGAGGCAGTTAGCTGCGCACTAGAGACTCGTTTCCCTTTACAACTGGTGCTAGAAAGCGGCTGACATTACAGACTCCATTTCCTGATCCACCCACCCCCCGAAACTGCCTTTGGTTCCTTCTCACCAAACAAATATGTCCACTTTGGCTGAGATTAAGAAGAGGGTATGCTTTGTCACTGGCTTTCTTTTTGTCACCATCTTCATTTCCCAGTCCTCTGGCTGTTTATCAACCCCTAGGACACCTGCAAGCCATGTATGGACAACCGAGGGGCCTTCTTCATCCTGTCTCTGAATGACTTCACTAAGCAACAACAGGAATGTCCATTTTCGATCTTACTATGCATCTGAGATTTTGGATTTGTATGATAAAGCAGCAATCATTAACTTAATACAGATGATATTTAAACCTGAGGTGTCATTTTCTTGCTCCAAATTTCAGAACTGAGAGTTAAATAGTTTTGAGTTATATAAAATTGCCAATATCTGAATGTCTTTGACTTACAAAAAGAGCAATTTCACACGATTCAACCTAACATGTTTGGCCTACAGAAAGGTGTACCAGGCACTCCTGCATCTCCAGCTTGCTACTCAAATCTCCCCACAGGGTTTTCACACACGGAGGGTTACTAACAGCTCAACACTCTCCCGGACTGAGAGGCAGTTCCATGGAAAACTTACATGGAGTACCAGTCAGTTCTCTGCCTCCACAAATCCATGCCATTAACTAGTTCTCTGCTATTTGATACTTTTTCTGCCCTTAAATGAATAAACTATATTCTACCAAAACAAATTTCACCATGCAACAAATTTAGGGACTATTTCAAATCAGTTGTAAGGACCAGGTGTGTGTGTGTTTCAAATCAGTTGTGTGTGTGTGTGTGTGTGTGTGTGTGTCAAACCATGTAGGTAGGAATGCCATTTTTCCGAACCATGGCAAATAAAAGGGGAGAGAAATTCTTGTGGAAGAAAAAAGAATACAAATAAAACACTTTAAAACAAGGCTTATCAGTGCTTTGTTCTAATTCAGAAGAATCAGGAAATGTCCTTGAAATCATTTATACAAAGCTTGACTTCATACAACTTTTGTGGAATTGTTTTTTATCAAAGTTTCACCATTTTAAAAAATGATACAAACTTTGATGTCAGTCACAATGGAATAAGCACACTACAGCCCATTTCTTTGATTATAGCTAAAAACTCCGAGCTGAATACTAAAAGAAACTACCTGAAGACTGAGAAAAGTAAAGAAATAGTAGGCAAATTACTGACAGAAGTCAAAACTTGAAGAATTACAGTACCAGTGAGATTCCTTCTTTTCCTTTTAACTCCTTCACCTCTCAGCTTTGACCCAAATGCAGCTTGGTCCAGGTGGCCTAAGTCACAAATGGCACAATGGACACACACATTAAAAATGCTGAGAAAAACTTCCTCATTCTGGCCAGAGAACTGGCTAAATAAATAAATAAGTAAATACCACAAGCCAAAGGGTAAAAGCAAAATTTCCACTTTTTCTTTTTTTCCTTTATTTTTATTCTCCTGACCCTGCATGAGGTCAGGTCCAGTAACAGAACTACGTAGGGAAAAGAGGCTCTGGGAACCCAGGAACATGGCAGATACATCAAACAGGAGAAAGCTAGAGAGGAGGCCCCTGATTCTGTATCTAAACAAGTACAAGTCTCAGGCTGACGCCCAAGCTCGCATGTGTAGAAAAAATCCAAAGAAAGGCAGCATTAGTACATGGGCAGAGTAGTTTCAAACAGCAGAGCAAATGCTGAGAACTAAAATAACACCAAAATCACCACCCATAGAAGGTGAAAGCAAACTTGACACCTGAACTTAACCAAGGTGACTGTCTGCTAAAACAAACAAACAAAAAAATCTCAACATTCTACAAAAGATTTTAACAGGACAAAAGAGCTCTCACAACATAATACTCAATATGTCAAGGACACAATCCAAAATTACTCAACATACAAAGAGCCAAGAACAATATAACCAATTCTTTTTGGTAATATTTTATTTATTTATTTTTAGAGAGAGGGGAGGGAAGGAGAAAGAGAGGGAGACAAACATCTATGTGTGGTTGCCTCTTGCACACCCACTAACTGAGGACCTGGCCCGCAACCCAGCTGTGTGCCCCAACTAGGAATCAAACCAGCAACCCTTTGGTTTGCAGGCCTGCATTCAATCCACTGAGCTACACCAGCCGGGTCAATATAACCAATTCTTGAGGGGGAAAAAAATCAAATAGATGCCCAAACCAAAATTAAAAAGATATTAGAATTATCAGAGAAGTTAAAAAAGGTATACTTCAAGAACAGGGTTAAGTAAAAATTAAGAAAGACTAAAGAATTTGTCAACAGCAATGCGAACTTTCTGTATTATCTTCACATTTTTCCTACAAATATAAAGTGGTTCTAAAATAAAAATTTTATTCTTAATAATAAATGGAATTTAATTGGGACTACATTGACTTTATAGATTAATTTGAGCGAGAAATGGCATTTTTTAAACTTATATATCATGAGTTTTTAACACAGCACAAAGCAAAGTAATAAAGCATTGGTACCAATGTGAGAAAAACAAATTTATCCACTAAAACTGAAACTCTTAGAGAGTGAGCAATGGAAATATAGGAATATAACATATAACTATAAGAACACCGGCACCACACATTAGTTTGTGGGGTTGTATTAACAGTCTCACTACATAGAGAAAAATAAAATTGAATTACTCTTCTATGCTATATAAGATGATGGACTCAGATGGATTAAAGACTTAATATGAAAGGCTGAAATATAAAGTATATAATTTAAAATGCAGAATGTCTTTATTATATTTAACAAGATCCAGAAAGCCATTAGGTTAAAAATTACAGACTTGGGATCACATCAAAGTTAGCTTCTGTTCAACAAAAGGCACCACTGACAAAATTCACATATTATGGCAGACTGGGAAAAGGCAAATACTGGGCTAATATCTTAAACTAGACAAGAGACATCTGTAAATGAATCAGGGAAAGATAGGAACCCTAATTAAAGAAATGGGCAAAGGATATGAACAGGTTATTCACTGAAGGGACATTCTAAAAGGCTCTAACAGTATACAAAGAAATGCTGCAACTACTAAGAGTTGGAGAATGCATATTAAAACATCAAGATACCACCCTACCCTACCAAGCAAAAATTAGAGAGGTGGATAAAGCCAAGTACTGGCAGAAAGATGGAGAAATAGGATCCTTTGCACACACTGCAAGACCCAAATCTGGCAGAGCTTAAGCACAGCAATCTACTCCTGTGCACATACCCAGAGAAATTCTCCACAGACCATAAAAGAACAAGTGTAAGGCTGTTCATCCCAATGTCTGGGTTAGTGGTGAGGTCAGGGTGACCTGGGTGTCCACCATTGAGAGGACAAAGCATTTACAGAAGAGGAGATGACAGTCAGGAACGAAGAACTAGACATATACACAACAACAAAGACGGCCGGTCCTTAAATTGCCCTTAGATAGCAAAGGGGGTTGGGAAGAATAAGAAGGAAAACAAAAACTATAGCACAGTATCATTTAGATAAATTTAACCACATCGGAAAAAAAAGTCATGTATTTACAAAAAAATAAATACAAGGATATATATCAAACATATGAGTAACTATGGTCAGCTAGAAAGAAAAGTAGGAAATGGAGGTAAAGGGAAATTAATCAATTTTAAAAGCTAAGAGAAAGGACTTGCACAGACCAATACTGATGGTGTGCCATGACCTGAGATATATGATTGGCTCAATCCTCACCACCTAAGGACTAAAAATAAACTTACCTCATGTCTTGTCAAAGTTTCAAGACTTAAAGATCAAAGTTAAGGTACACAGAACAACAGCCTTTAAAAAATGAAAGAAAAACAAAGTGGAAGAAGTTACATCTCAACAAAACATAAACATATGAGGGGGAACCCCAAAAAAAACCCCTGGAATTATCTTCTGGAGGGCAGGCCCCTTGTACTACTGGCTTCCCCCACTAGGTGAATGTTCTAGGAACCCAAATGCATCAGCGCACCAGCTGACATTATCGAAACAGGCTGCACTCAGCTTCAGTGAATGTTTTTGGAAGACTCTTTCAACATGTTTGCCCATTTCATGACGGCTGATTTATGAGTGCACCTGCCCATGCCACGCTGACTGTTCAGCAGTTTTTTACCAAAAACGGCATGACTCCACTCCACCCTCCCTATTTACCCAATCTCTCCCCTAGTGACTTTTTTTGTTTCCCTCGATGAAAAGCGTCCTCAAAGGGAAACATTTTATGGACGTGGAAGAAGTGAAACAAAAAATGGCAGAAGCCCTAAAAGGCATCAAAATCGACGAGTTCAAAAACTGTTTTGAGCAGTGGAAAAAACGTCTTGATAGGTGTATTGCATCAAATGGAGAGTACTTTGAAGGTGACTAAAGTTTAAACACGTAAAAATAAATACACACTTTTTTAATAAATAAATTCCAGGGTGTTTTGGGTTCCCCCTCATATGCTGAAACCTATCAATCAGCAGCTCCCAAATGAATTACCTAAATGAAAATTAACGCATTGGTCTTCCGTTGGTTCCTTGAGTAAGTCAAGCTGTGGTTTAAAATCTTAAAAAATTTTAACAATCACTGTACAGCTAATTTTACTAAAAGATAATAGGTTCCTTCGTGGCAGCTAAGTCAACTGAGATACTGATTTTACAAAGCAGTTAACTGAACAGGCACGCTCAACCTTAAGAGAAACAAGAATGCTAGAATCAATTTACTAAGAATCATAAAACTTAGGAAACCTAAATTCCCCCACTATTTAGCAGTCCATACATATAGATGTGGTCACAAAAATGCTAATAAAACTTCTGTTGGCTTTTGCCCACTATGGGCTCCTGCAGATCCCTCGGGGAGTCTCTCCCACAGAGAAACCTGTCAGCCATGGTTCGGCAACTGGCAGCCACCACCACGCATTCCTTTTTGCCTAGGAAGGCTCTGCCACTGTTGTGAGGACACCCGAATCCCTACCAAGAACTGTACTGCCAATGCTCCAGATCTGCCAGGCTAAGAGGACAAAGCAGGGATCGCTTCCACACAGAAGTGGAGAGATCTCCCCCAGGGATATACTCAGTCCCGCCGATGCCCATGCACCGCACACAGGAACGTCTCCCCCACACCTCCGCATGCCGCATGCAGAAGGCAGCAGGGGAAGGGCACGCAAATTACACAGCCTTCCCGAGTTCCCCGAACACATTTGCTCAATCTATCTCACTTGCTTCTCAAAATCCTCCAAAGCAGTAAGAGATTATTTTCCTATTTTATGGACAGAGGATCAAGACTTGGCAATTCAGAAAGTCTCACAACACATATCATTCAGGACAATAAATCAGCCCTCACAATATGTTTGTTATGTTATTCATAAAGTTTATTCTACTTGAAAAGTAAATACTTTGCTTCCTAGTGACAAAACCCTACAAGGAGGAAGACATATCAGCGTACAAGTAGTTAGTACGATACAAAGATGAGAAGTCAAAGACACGTGACACAGGATAAAGGGTAGCAAGGATGAGAGAGAAGCAAAGTCATGTCATGTACTAAATCAATAAAGATTTCATTTCTAAAGATTTGTGTGTGGTTTGTGCTATTGTTCAGAATAATTTCTTGAGCAGCTAACAAAACATGTAGAACCGATCCTTTGGTGCGTTTGTGTGTTGGGAAGCAGAGAAACTGACAAGAAGCAAACTGGGAGGGAAGGGTTACTTTGCTTCCTGGGGGCACTAGAAATAAAGAGAATGTGGGGCGCAAAGAATGGGGGCTACAAGGAGAAAGAGAGGCAAAAGGTCCAACAAGCTGGAAAAAGTAAGTAAAGATGATGGTGAAAGTTGGTGGTAAGAGGCAACAGTGGGTAAAGGTGACCAGAAGACCTTCACGAGAGGAAGAGCAGAGATTAAGGACAGTTTGGTTCTGGGAACTTCCAGTCAGACATGGAAGAATATGTGCACAGACTCCGTTCTTTCTCATACCTCACTAAATGACAATAAAGGGAGAAAAATTATTCATTAACTCACAAGGACAAAAAAGGACTAGAGGCAGCAGCAAAAAAAATTCTGAAGCTTGGAAAGCAGGTGGGTAAGTGATGACTGACAGACGAATCCTAAATGGCAACAGGGGAACAAGACAATTTACACTATGAAAATCTAAAAGGCCCAGCAATGAGCTGGATCAATTCCTTCGGGAAATGAGAATACAGTAGGTTGTAAACAGAAAGATCTGATGAAAGTTTAAGAAGCATCAGACTCTCAGATCCTCTCCCTTCCTCCATGCAGGTAAGAGAATACCCTTTCCTCACCCTAGCAGAAGATTCAAAATTATCTAGACGGCAAAAATAGAGGGTCTTTATAAAAAGGGATACCCACATTGAAAAAGACACGTAGAGACATCTTTCTGAGATGTACTGAGCCAAGTAAACCCAAAGGAGTAAACCCAAAAAGATAAAAACATGGAATGCAAAAACAGAAGATTCAACACATGAAGCAAAGGGAATCACTAGCTAAAGAAGGCTGAACCATTCTCTTACTCTGCCACACACCCAGAGATCAACTCACCTAAACCAGGGTAGGGCAGAAGACTCCAGGAACAGACTTGCTCAAGAAGGTGAAACTGACAGAACACTTAAAGTGAATGATCCTATATAGATGGGAGATTCATATAACAGGGAGAGGGCTCAGAGACATTTCAAGGATAAACACATAGAAAATAAGCAAATAAAAACTTAACAATTCCAGAGAAAACAAAATTTCAGCAGGAAAGAAAAGACGTAATCATGGTAAAGCACATGATTTAGCTGTTAACAGCATTTACATAACCATAATAATGTAAATACTGAATATCAATCTAACATTTAACCAACACTGTGCTCTAACCACATGGAGAGGAAGATGGTATGTAAAGTGTGTGTGGGTGGCCAAGGTGGAAAGTCAATACCTAAAGCAAAAAGACCCTGAAAACTCAGGAAGTAATGATTGTATATTATTTAAAGGTATGAAGGTAAAACCTAAAAGAATCAGTTAAAAGAGATCATCTGGGGAGATAGAATTTACATGAAAGGGTGAGCAGAGGACTGCTATTTGTGATGTAATCTATAAAATTATTTAACTCTTAAAAATATGTGCATGTAAAACTCCAATACAAATAAAATTCCAGCCCTGGCTAGTGTGGCTCCAGTGGATTCAGTGCCAGCCTGTGAATGGAAAAGTCACTGGTTTGATTCCTAATCAGGGCACATGCCTGGGTTACAGGCAGGGTCCCTGGTTCGGGGCATGCGAGAGGCAATCAATCTATTTATCTGATACATTAATGTTTTTCTCCCTCTCTTTCTCCCTTCCTTCCCTTCTCTCTAGAAATGAATAAATAAAATCTTTCAAAATGTTTTCAGTAACAATTTAAGAGTAAGAGAAAAACAAATGAACCAAAGGTCCTCTTTTATTTTTAAAAGGACTTCGTATTGGCTGTCAGAATAACATCCCCATTTAGATGAAACTGACAGTGCTACCAGATACCCAATTCTGTCCTACCTTACAACCTTGGCAGTGCTTCTCAAACTGCCCTGCAACACGCACGCTATCACTTACTACATCAGGAAAACACACTCATTCAGTAAATGAATACTGACTGACAAGTGCCAGGCAGTGTGTTAGGTGGAATAAACACCTACATGTAAGATCTGAAACTACAAAATTCTTAGAAAAAACATAGGAAAAAAGTTTTACGACACTGGAACAAGCAATGATTTCTTGGATGTGACACCAAAAGCACAGGCAACAAAAGCAAAACAGACAAACAGGATGACATCAAACAAAATTATTTATGCATCAGAGGACACAATCCACAGAGTAAAAAGGTAATCTACAGAATGGGAGAAAACACTTAACAAATCTCCATTTGCAACAACATGTGTGCACCCTGAGGACATTATGATAAGTAAAATAAGCCAGACAGACAAAGACGAACACTGCATGGTATCATTTATATGTAGAACCTAAAAAGTAGAAAAGTCAAACTCATAGAAAAAGAGTAAAAAATTGGTTGCCGGGGCTGAGGAGTAAGGGAAATCGGGAGAGGTTGGTAAAGGGTACAAACTTTCAGCTATAAAATCGCTAAGGTCTGAGGATCTGATGTGAACGGTGGTGACTGCAGCTGACAGCACTGTGTCGTATAACTGGACTTAGCTTACAGAGTAGAACTTCAATGCCCTCACCAAAGATAGGTAGACAGACAGATATGTGATAGCTGGGTTTTTGATGAGGGGTATATCCTTTCACAATGTACACATATTATCAAATCACCATGATTGTACTTTAAATATCTTACAAGTGAGATATATGTCCATTATACCCCAGTAAAACTAAAATTTAAAAAATATTTACAAATCATATATCTGATAAGGAGTCAATATCCAGAATATATAAAAAGGAACTCTTACAACTCAGCAACAACAAAAAATTCAAATAAACTGATCAAAAATGGGCAAAACACGTGAATGAACATTTCTTTAAAGATTTATGAAAAGATGCTTAACATCCCTAATAATCAGGAAAATGTAAATCAAAAGGACAACCTATCACCTCATATTCACTAGAATTACTACCATCAAAAAAAACAGAAAATAACGAACACTGGCGAGCATGTGGAGAAATTCGAACCCTTGTGCACACTGTTCATGGGAATGTAAAATGGCTCAACTGCTATGGAAAACAGTATAGAGATTCCTCAAAAAAATAAAAAGCATAACTACCACATGATCCAGTGATCCCAGTTCTGGGTATATATTCAAAAGAACTGAAAGCAGAGTCTGAAAGGGATATTTACAGATACAGGTTCATAGGAGCATGATTCACAACAGCCCAGAACTAGAATCAACCTGTGTCCACTGAGACATGAATGGATAAAGAAGATGTGATATATACATACAATGGAGTATTATTCAGACTAAAAAAGGAAGGAAATCCTGCCACAAGTTACAACACTGATGAATCTTGAGGACATTATGCTAACTGAAATAAGCTAGTCACAAAAAGACAAACTCTGTATGATTCCACTCACAGAAGATATCTACAATAGTCAAAGTCATTAAACAGAAAGTAGAATGGTGGTTACCAGGGACTGGTAACCAGGAGGAGGGAGAAAAGGGAAGTTGTCTGATAAGTACAGAGTCCCAGATTTGCAAGAATGAAGAAGTTCTGTTTCACAACAGTGTAAAAGATACATAATACTACTGAACTGTACACTTAAAAATGGCTAAGATGGTAAATTTTATGCTGTGTGTTTTTATCACAATAAAAAGTAAAAGCTTAATTGAAAAGAAAAAGCTTAGGTGAGATGCAAGTAGACAAGCGTTAAAAGGCAGAAGAGTAGGAAGAGAGCCTAATATATAACATAAGGCCTCTGGGCATATGAATCAATTTAACGTAAACATTTATGGCTGCTTACCAGACACTGACCAAGGTTCCCTGGGAGTTACAAAGATGAATGGGACCGCAGCCCTGCCCTAAGAGCTGACAACCTATGAAGAAGACGTACTCGGCGCTGAACAATATAACTAATGCCAAGTAGAATATGGTAAGGTCTACACTGTAGGTGTAAGCGCTGTACAAGAATAGGGAAGGTAGAATTTGATTCCCACCGCCACGGCCCTTAATGAGCTCACAGTCCAGATCTCACAGCCTCATGGAAAAGGCAGACAAGTACCAGAAAAAAGGTGTGGGAAGTGCTACAAGAGGGTTGAGAAAAGGAACTAAGAGGTGGCATCTGAAAGGCAAGAAGGAGTCTGTGGCTCATGAGAATGGCAAAATGAAAAAATTGTGTAAAAGAACAGAGATGTAAAAACACACTGCTAGTTCCAGAAACCACAGTGTTACTGCAAGACTAGAGAAGGAGGCAGGCAGGGCACAGCAACTGATATAATTAAGAAATAATTAAGAAAAGATACAGGGCTTAAAACCACACAATGCTTTCCTTTTTTTTTTTTAAATAAAGTTGAATGACCAGAAGTAGCCTGAATGTACAAAAATGAGGAAAGAGTTAAATATGTTGTTACAAACATATTATAAAATAGGATGCAATTATTTAAAATGATTCTGTAAAAAAGATTATTGAGTAACCTTTCAATAAATATAGGCACACCCTATAGGGTTATTTGATTCTGCAGGAGTCTGGGGCTTTCACTGACTGAACTATTTTACAACTCCATAAGTTACAGAAAACTGGTAATAGTGCAAATGAATTTTGTCCAGAGGAAATGTAATTAATACTCACCACTTTGCCTCATGCCAACTTCCCCAAGAAAAACCAGTTTTACATCAGTAAATTTACATTTCAGCGTTCTGATTGCCTATACAAGCATCTGCTCTTTGGATGCTCTTTCGAATAGTCTGTGAAAAATTCTTTGACATGTTCGTTTATTTTTTTCAAAGTTATGAATATATTCTTATTTATATCTAAAGAGCATATTTCAAGAGTTATGATGATTCTATTAGACAAAAAGGAAAAACAGATATAGAATTATATTAAGTCCTTACACACACACACACACACACACACACACACACACATTCCTCTTTGTAAGAGGGAGAACCCAAAACACCCTGGAATTTATTTATAAAAAATTGTGTGTGTATTCTTCATGTTTAAACCTCAGTTACCTTCAAAGCACTCTCTATTTGATGCAATACACCTATCAAGACATTTTCTCCACTGCTCAAAACAGTTTGTGAACACATCATGCCTTTTAGTGCTTCTGCCATTTTTTGTTTCACCTCTTTCACATCAGCATAACATTTCTCTTTGAGGACTTTTTTCATCCGGGGAAAGAAAAAAAAGTCACTCAGGGCGAGAGTGGGTGAATAGGGAGGGTGGGGGCACAGACATCATGCTGTTTTGTTCAGAAACTGCTGAACACTCAGCACAGTGTGGGCAGGTGCACTTGTCAATCGCCCACCATGAAATGGGCAAATGTGTTGAAAGAGTCTTCAAAAAAAATTTACTGAAGCCAAACGCAGCCTCTCACAACAACGCCAGCTGCAACACTGACACAGATGGGTTCCTAGAACACTCACCTAGCTAGGAAAGCCTGTATTACAAGGGGCCAGCCTTCCAGAAGATAATTACTTTTTGGGGGGTCCCCCCCTCGCACACATAGACATTCCTGCGTACATGTACACATGTATGTATGTATGACCTTAGAGATATATACCAAAACATTGACAATGATTATCTGTAAGGTTTATGTGGTAATTTTTCATCTTATTTTTGCTTATCTATGGTTTCCAACTTTTTCAGCAATAAGCCTACATTGTTGAATGTGGGAAAATGCAAGAAAAATTTTTTTTCATGAAATTTAAATCTAAAATAAGTGAAATGATCTCAGACAGAAGTATAAGAAACTTTTTTTTTTAAGATTTTATTTATTTATTTTTAGAGAGGGAAAGGAGAGGGGGAGAGAGAGAGAGAACCATCAATGTGCGGTTGCTGGGGGACATGGCCTGCAACCTAGGCATGTGCCCTGACTGGGAATCGAACCTGCGATGCCTGGTTCGCAGCCCGAGCTCAATCCACTGAGCTACGCCAGCCAGGGCAAGTATAAGAAACTTTTAAAACACAGCAATCAGAGGCCATCAGTATAGAGGTAAACAGTCTTACATATGTCAAATGCCCAAGGACACTATAAAACTATAGAACAGGATAATAAACTCTCAAAACTGTGAACCCCAGGTTATTAATAAAGGGTTAAATTATGCTGTGTTTAAGAAATCAGAAAAATATGTCATGCAATTTAGGTTGATTTCTATCAACCATGGATGATGAAGTTAAACAGTTTTGCTCTTAAAAAAATGTGCTTGTGTGAAGTATCAGTCATCTGGGAAATCTACATATTCAAAACATCGTATTACTCAATCATAATAAAAGAATTATTTCCACATTATTATTGCTTCATTCTTCTGAATCATTACCCTGATTAATACAACATTTGACTGATACTTTAAAAGGAAAAAGGATAAGTAAAAGGAGTCACAAAAGACCACATATTATTGTATGATTTCACTGATATAAAAAATCCAGAAAGCAAATCCATAGGCCGAAAAGTATTGGGGTGGCCAAAAAGCTCGTTTGGTTTTTTCCATAAGATGACTCTAGTAGTGCTTAGTTGTCTTTAACTTCATTCAAAACAATTTTGTTAGATTGTATTGTGACAGTTGCCATATTAACATATGTATATTTTTTATCAAAATTGGTAAATTTTTGTGTAGCCATTTTAATATTGAAGATAAAAGAAAATAAGCAACATTTCGGCATATTATGCTTTATTATTTAAAGAAAGGTAAAAATGCAACTGAAATGCAAAAAAAGATCTGTGCAGTGTATGGAGAACATGCTGTGACTGACAGAACACGTCAAAAGTGGTTTACGAAGTTTCATGCTGGAAATTTCTCGCTGGATGATGCTCCGTGGTCTGGAAGACCAGGTGAAACTGATAACGATCAAATCAAGACTTTAGTTGAGAACAATACCACATGGGAGACAGCCAAAATCCTCAAAATTTACAAATCAATAAAGTTATTGGTAAGAATGAAAAATGTGTCTTTTATTTTTTTAAAAATACCATACAAACTTTTTGGCCAACCCAATAGTTAGTGGTTGCCTAGGGCAAGGAGAGAGAGAATTAAAGAGTGATTGTTAATAGGGTTTCTTTATGAGCTGATGAAAATATTCTAAAATTAGCACTGATGATTGCTCAACTCTGTAAATATAGCAAATGCCACTCAACTGTATACATTAAATGTGTTAATTTTATGGCATATGAATTATATTTCAATAACACTTTACTTAAAAAACAAGAAGCTTGGAGTTTCAGCCAAGATGGAGACATAGGTAGAAACCCTTCGCTTTCTCGCACAACCAAAAGGAGGATAACAACCAATCTAAACTCAATAAACAACCAGAAGCGCCCGAAAATCAAACTGCATGGAACCCCGACAACCAAGGAATTAAATAAAAAGTCAACCACAACAACCAGACCCATAAGGTGGTAGACTGTGCAAGGCTGGCTCAGAAAAACCACAGCAGGCAGCTGACCTTGGGGGCCAGGCTGGCTGCAGGGACCTGGTGAGGGCAGGGCTGACTTAAGGGGAAACTGAGACTCAGAGCTGACTGTGGACTAAGGCAGTTGCCACAGTGGGAGAAACTCCCAGCCTCACAGGAGAGAGAGTCAGTTGGAAAGGACGCCAGAGACGAGACCAGCAGGCAAGCTGCATCGTTCCCTCTCTGGCCCCTCCCCAGCAGCGCAGCAAAGAGGGTTGCCCTGCCCAAGTGAATTCCTAAGGCCCCGCCCCCTTACAAATTACCAGGTGCACCAAGACAAAGAAATATGGCCCAAAGGGAAGAACAAAGCAAAACCTCAGAAAGAGAACTAAGAGAGGAGGAGATAGCCAACCTATCTAATGGAGAATTTAAAGCCCTGGTAGTCAAAATGCTCACAGATCTGATTAAGCTTGGTTGAAAAATGAAAAAACAAATGAAAGATACCCAAAACGAAATAAAGCAAAATATTCAGGGAACCAACAATGACAGGAAGGTAACCAAGACTCAAAGAAACAATTTGGAACAAAAGGAAAAAAATAAACATCCAATAGGAACAGAATGAAAAACCAAGAATTCAGAAAAGTGAAGAGAGACTTACAAACCTGGAGACAACCTGAAATGTTCCAATATCTGAGTCACAGGGGTGCCAGAAGGAGCACAAGAGCAAGAAATTGAAAACGTATTTGAACAAATAATGAAGAAAAACTTCTCCAATCTGGCGAAGAAAATAGACTTCCAGGAAGTCCAGGAAGCCCAGAGAATCCCAAAGAAGTTGAACCCAAAGAGGAACACACCAAGGTACATCATCATTAAGTTGCCCAAGATTAAAGATAAAGAAAGAATCCTAAAAGAAGCAAGAGGAAAGAAGAGAGTTATCTTCAAAGAAGTTCCCATAAGACTATCAGCCGATTTCTCAAAAGAAATCTTGCAGGCAAGAAGGAACTGGAAAGAAGTATTTGAAGTCATGAAAGGCAAGGACCTACATCCCAGATTGCTCTGTCCAGCAAAGCTTTCATTTAGAATGGAAAGGCAGATAAAAGTGCATCCCAGATAAGGTCAAGTTAAAGGAGTTCATCACCACCAAGCCATTATTATATGAAATGTTAAAGGGACTTATCTAAAAAAAGATAAAAAATATGTACAGTAAAATGACAACAAACTCACAACTATCAACAAATGAACCTAAAAGAAAAGAAAAACAACAAAAACAAAAACTAAAAGCAAACAAAGAACAGGAACAGATCAGAGAAATAGACATCACATGGAGGGATTTCAGTGGGGAGGGGGAAGGGAGGAATAGTGGAGAAAGGCACAGGGAAGAAGCATAATTGGTAGGCATTAAATAGACGGGGAGAGGTCAAAAATGGTATAGGAAACAGAGAACTTATATGTACAACCCACAGACATGAACTAGGTACGGGGAATGCTGGAGGGTTTGGGGCAGCAGGGTGGAAGGGGGATGGGGGGGATTTTAAAAACTGTATTAGCAATAATCAATAGAAATACTTTAAAAAAATTTTTTTAAAGTTTGATAAAAGGTCCAAGTGCTTAATCTTAATGTATAAGTGAAAATAACAGTATCTACCTTGCATGGTTTCTGCAGAAATAACACATGTAAAGCACTTTGGTGCCTGGCACAAAGCAGGAACTCAACAAATAAAATCTATTATTAATATAAACATCATATAAAGTGCTTCGGACTACAGACTTTAAAACAAATAAATGACAGAATCTAGCCCTCAAAATACTTCGTGTTTTGAAAACACTACTGATAAACCTTAAATCTGGAGCTAAATGGAATCCCTGGAAAAATAACGATTTGCCACTTGCTTTGAGACGTGCATAGGAGCGCTTGTCGCCGGCCTACAGAAGTGTTTACTAACTGCAGAAAAGTTGGCCTGTGTGCTGCCTGCAGATTAACAGTCACCACAAGCACCGATTTGACCAATCATTCTCTTCCCACTGAAGTAGCACAGTTCAGAATCTGGTCTGAACAGGCCTATTCATTTCCTTCTGTTTAAGACAGTATTTCAATAACGTGAAATGAATCATGAGAAACGGAAAAGGCTGTTAGGTTATCAAGACCATTCCTCTCAGGAACTCAGGAATGTATGAAACTTTATATAACTATTAATATACTAATGGTTATGAATTAATATTTTAGAGGCTAATTGTTCTTTCACACTGGGTGTCTCTGCTAAACATTCCTAGTTAGATTCTGAGTAGTTCAATCTCTCAATTCACTTGTGAATGTCATGGTCTTATGCAATAGATGAATGGAAAAAAATTAACGAAGAAACTGTCCAAATAGGCAGGAAACTTCAAGTCTCAAAAAGCAAGCTGGCCCCCTGAGTACACTATTAACTCTAAATTTTGTTAAAGATTTTATTTATTTATTTTTATAGGGAGGAGAAGGAAGAGAAAGAGGGAGAGAAACATCAATGTGTGGTTGCCTCTCGTGTGCCCCCTACTGGGGACCCGGAACCCGGCCAGCAACCTAGGCATGTGCCCTGGCTGAGAATCGAACTGGTGACCCTTTGGTTCACAGCCTGGCACTCAGTCCACTGAGACACACCAGTCAGGCCACTGTTAACTCTAGATTTAAAACCCAAGGGATCCCATGGAAATTTTAAAAACTTAATGTTCTCCATTACACACAAAATTAATCAAGCCTAAAAAAAACAAAATTCAGTTTCTAGATAACTCATTTTCCTTCACAAGGCAAAGAACTGATAACACAGAGCAAATGGCTGCTATTCTGCAGGAAGGAGGTGAAGGGGTAAAACGGAAGCCTAGATAATTTGCAAACTGAATGGTCCCTGGAACACCTAAAATTGCCAATGACATCAAAGCAAAATTTCAGAAAATTTCCTAATCTGATATAACTAGGTATCTTAATTATTAAATTTGGAATAGGACTTTTCTTCATTACATAAGGAACTTAAATTTCTTCACCTAAGAAAAGAGTCATTAAATTCTTCAAAAATCATTCAGAATGAAATGAACTTAAGAGCACATAGACAAGCTAAATAACATGTAAAACAGATCATTATAAAATGAATTTAAACAGGTCAGCAATGTGTAATTTAACAAAAATACAGAAATCACACAGTTTTTTAGTGGCTTCTACTTATCCCTGACATGGTGTAAAGGGAATTCCAATTTGCAGTCCAAACCCAGAGCGGTTGTCCTGAGAGACTTTCTCTACTCTAGAATACTTCTCTGCTGTTTCAAAGGTCATGAAGTTGGCTAATTTCCATAAAACTTAAACTTTAACTCGGAGACATGAACAAGCTGTAACCTGCATTAAAGAAACCTGAACACATATTACTGCAGCCCTAAACAACAGTCTGTTTCCAAAACAATTCCTGTCACTTTGTTGTTTGGTTTGTTTGGGGTTTTTTTGGATCATTCTTTTACTAACTTTGTAGGCCCACTTGAGAATTTTATTTATGAGGACACCCACAGAAAATAACGAATAAATAAACTTGAATTCCCTGAAACACCACCCATGTACACAGCTGGACCATAAGGTGGTTTCTACCTAAACAGCAGCTACCATATTTGGTCATATAACTGTTACAAACACAGAACATTTGCTTAAATCTAACTTCGTTATTTACTAACTGAATCCACGTCCCATAAGAGATAGACTTCCTGGTTTCATTAGGTTAACACTTTGGTTCATTTTCTTTTGAAGACTCAGTGCTTTACTGACCTTGTTTATTTATGACTAAATATTGACCTCAGTATTAGTCAAAAAATAACACTGATGTCAATATTTAGTCATAAGCAAAATGAGTATTATATCAATAATACTTAAACATTTGAGTAACTAGCAAAACATTTTTTAGGAAATTTCTTACATGCTTATTTAGGTTTTATGTCTTAAATACCATCAACTATAATTGAAAAGATACACTAGGTGCTAGTGGCCTTGTAACCACCAATTCTAAAGCTTTTACCCAAGTGGTTTTTACTAATTCGGGACAAGGAAAAGCCCATTTTTTTTTTCCTCCTGGCTTTAAATCCTGTCACTTATTAAAGAACTTAAGAACTATTATTATTATTGTACATTGTGATGTGTGAAAAAACTTTGTGTCTTGCCTTTTATAATGCACATCAATATAATACATCTTGTAGCTTCACTGAAAGTCCAATTGTAGTCACTCTACATGTCTGTGCATGTATAATATATAAACATACACATATGATTATATAGATAAATAAGAACATCCTCATTAAGTTCAAAGTTAATTTAAAGTAGCAAGTTGGGCCCTGGCTGGTGTGGCTCAGTGGATTGAGCACCAGCCTGCGAACCAAAGGATCACCAGTTCAATTCCCAGTCAGGGCACATGCCTGGGTTACAGGTCAGGTCCTTGGTGGGGAACATGCGAGAGGCAACCACACATTGATGTTTCTCTCCCTCTCTTTTGCCCTCCCTTCCTCTCTGTCTAAAAATAAATAAATAAAATCTAATAATAACAATAACAATAAAGTAGCTAGTTGCATCCATAATCTCCCTCTCCATTTAAGATTGTTTTATTTGAAAAAATCACAGAAAAGTACATATAAAAAATGTAAGTCACCCATAATTATCATCTTTTGTGGAAGCACATCTAATAGTGAAATTTTCTTACTCTGCCTCTCTAAACTCAATCCCAGAGAAAAATCACCATTAAGAATAATGTGTTTCTTATGTATATATAAAATGTAACACATACACATACTGTTTTTAAACAAAAATGAAATCATTCTATACATGGCACAGCCCAATTATTTTCACTTACTATATTATAGACATTTTTAGTTCAGTACATATATAACTATAGATCTTTTTTTTACATGAATGAATAGTAAAGATGAGTCATAATTTCACTATTTTTCTATTATGAGTGTTTAGGTTGTTTCCTAGTTTTGCTCTTATGAATAATGTTGCAATTACATATATTTTTACCACTCATGATATTATGTTTGAGAAACACTGTTAGACATGCAGTCATTGGGTCCTAGATTCTACAAAATTAATCCTGCTCTGAGTTACTGCCAATTTACCTTCTAAAAAGATGGTACCAATTAATATTTCCATCAAGTACTTATTTTACCTTTTCTTTTTAAAGATTTTATTTATTTATTTTTAGAGAGGGGGAAGTGAGGGAGAAAGAGAGGGAAAGAAACATCAATGTGTAGTTGCCTCTCCCACACCACCCCCTACTGGGGACCTGGCCAACAACCCAGGCATGTGCCCTGATTGGGAACTGAACCTGAGACCCTTTGGTTCACAGTCCAGCACTTAATCCAATAAGCCACACCAGCCAGAGAATCCATCAAGTATTTTAAAATTACTCTTGTTTAGTGTTGTACAGTCATCAGTTAATTATTCAGGGAAATTATTACTTCCCAAAAACCTTTCATCCTTTTGAGCCAAACTACCAATCAAAGCAATACTCAATGGTGAAACATACAAGTTTGTCATTTCTATAAAAAGAACACCATCCCCCCCCCAAAAAAAGACTGAAATGCATACTTTAAAAAATGGTGTCTTCACTAAAGTCAAGGGATGCAATGGCTTCCACAAAGTTAGTGGCCATGATTATCAAGAAGAAAGGGGAGTAAAAGCAAGCCAAGGAGAATTGTGAACCTTGGAGTAAGCAGGGAATAAAGCCAAATGAAAAACAGTATACTTTTAAATTGTTTTCTAAGTAATACATTTCTAAATTATCTATACATAAAACCAATTTTAAGTCAAAAGAGATATTCCATTTATTTTTTTTTCTCCACTGCCTCCTACAATAGCCCTGAAAAGTGAGACACAGGGCCATAATGCAATCATTCTTGGTTTAAAGGCACCCCTTTATTGGGGAGCTCACACTTGCTAAGTACCAATCATCTGCAAGGTACTGGGCAGGTCCTTTACATGTATTACCCTACTCAATTCGAACAATTATATAAAGGATGTATTACTGGACCCAATTCCCAAATAAAGAAATTGAGATTCCCAAAGAACAAAATAACTTACCTAAAAATATATGTTGGAAATACCTAAATAAGTCCGGTTCCACCACCTATGGAAGTTAAATATGTGACATCCATGCCACTCCCCCTGCAGCAAGAGCGGGTATAACTACTCACAGATCTCCGGCATGGCTTCAGAATTGTTCGTAACATGTACTCCAACCAATGGGAAGATGAGTAAGCATCTAAAACTATGCCATCCCTGCAGTACACCATGCAGCCTCTCACTTAACAGGAATTAGTGATATTTTCAGAGGGACGGGACCAACTTTTGCTACACTTGTGCATATTTGCAAGTGTGCAGATACAATGAAACTGTTTTCATCTTATCCTTGGACAAAGGAAGCATATGTGGTTGGCCCAGGACAGGGTAAGATAACCGGGAGCTGGGAGCTGTACAGACTGGAAACAAAGTTGACAGGCACGACAGACTGCTGTATTCAATTTTACTCATATCTTTTCCACAGAAGAAACTGTAAGATCAAGGAGGAATTATGTTTTTGTTCCTCAAATCTTACTTTATCTGCACCCTAATTTTTCTGTTAAAAGGTATTACACATAAGCATAGTCTTGGAGACTTTTTTAAGGTATGAAAAAATTCTGAAATCTACATAATTCATAGTTATAAACAAAATATAACAAGTTAGATAAAGCAAAAATACAAAAAAAATATTATAAAAGTAATAAAATTGTAATTAAAGCCCTGACTGGTGTGGCTCAGTGGATTGAGGTGCCGGCCTGTGAACCAAAGGGTTGCCAGTTGGATTCCAGTCATGGCACAAGGCTGTGTTGCAAGCCAGGTCCCCAGTTGGGGGCATGTGCAAGAGGCAACCAACTGATGTTTCTCTCACACATCCCCCTCTTTCTCCCTCTCTCCCCCTCTCTCTGAAAATAAATAAAATCTTTTTTTAAATTATAATTAAAAATACCACTTTGGCCCTGGCCAGGCGACTCGGTTGGAATGTCATCCCATACACCAAAAGGCTGCAAGTTCAATCCCCAGTTGGGGTGTGTATGGAAGGCAACCAATTGATGTTTCCCTCTCATATCCAAGTCTCTCTCTCTCTTTCTCTCCCTTCCTCTCTCTAAACTCAATAACCATATCCTGAGGGGGTAGGAAATTTTTTCTACCTTATTTTTTTTATTGTTTATTCTGTTGCAGTTGTCCCAATTTTTTTTTCCTCTTGCCCCTCTACCCAGCTCACCCCTCTCTCACACAGTCAATCCCCTCTCCATTGTCCGTGTCCATGAGTCATTCATACTTTTGAACTAATCCCTTCCCCCTTCCTTCCATCATTCCCCTTCCCTCCTCCCTTCCTACGGCTATCAGTCTGTTCCATATTTCCATGTCTCTGGTTCTAGTTTTCTCATTAGGTTACTAGTTCATTAGATTTCAGTTATAAGTGAGGTCATATGGTATTTTTCTCTCACCAACTGGTTTATTTTGCTTAACATAATAATCTTCTAGTTCCATCCATGCTGTTGCAAAATGTAGAAATTCCTTCTTTCTTTCTGCTGTGCAGTATTCCACTGTGTCAATGTACAGTTTTTTAACTCACTCATCTAATGATGGGCACTTGGGCTGTTTCCAGCACTTAGCTATGGTAAATAGCATTGCTATTAACATCAGGGTGCATGAGTTCTTTTTGAGTTGGTGTTTAGGATTCTTAGGGTATATTCCCAGCAGTAGAATCACTGGGTCATATGGCAGTTCCATTTTTAATTTTTTGAGGGAATTTCATAGTTTTCCACAGTGGCTGCACCAGTCTGCATTACCACCAACAGCGTACTAGGATTCCCTTTTCTCCTCATCTTTGCATTTGTTTGTTGATTTATTAATGATGGCCATTTTGACAGATGTGAGGTGACATTGCCTTGTGGTTTTAATTTGCATCTCTCTGATGGCTAGTGATGTTGAGCTTTTTTTCCTATTCTATGGGCCATCTGTATGTCCTCCTTGGAGAAGTATCTATTCAGGTCCTTTGCCTATTTTTTAATTGGGTTGCTTGTCTTCCTGGTGTTGAGCTGTATGAGTTCTTTGTATATTTTGGAGGTTAACCTTTGTCCGATGTATCATTGCCAAATATGTTCTCCCACACAGTCAGCTCCCTTTTCATTATGATAATGATATCTTTAGCCATGCAGAAGCTTTTAAATTTTATGCAATCCCATTTGTTTTTCTTTTATTTCCCTCACTGTAGGAGATATATTGGCAAAAATATTGCTATGTGGGATGTCTGAAGTTTTACTGCCTATGTTTTCTGCTAGGACTTTTATGGTATCACAACTTTAAGTCCTTTATCCATTTTGAGTTTATTCTGGTGTATGGAGTAAGTTGGTGGTCTAGTTTCATTTTTTTTTTTTTTTTGCATTATCAGTCCAGTTCTCCCAACACCATTTATTGAAGAGACTGTTTTCATTCCATGGTATATCCATGCCCCTTTTGTTGAATATTAATTGACCAAAGAGACATGGGTTTATTTCAGGGCTCTCTATTCTGTTCCAATGATCCATGTGTCTGTTCTTATGCCAGCACCAGACTGTCTTGATTACAGTGGCCTTGTAGTATAGTTTGATATCAAGTACTGTGATCCCTCCAACTTTGTTCTTTCTCAGGATTGCTGAGGCTATTCAGGGTCTTTTTGGGTTCCATAGACATTTTTGGAATATTTGTTCTAGATCTGTGAAATATGTCATTGGTATTTTAATAGGAATTGCACGAAATCTATAGATTGCTTTGGGTAACATGGACATTTTAATGATGTTACTTCTTCCAATCCATGAACATGGTATATGATTCCATTCACTTGTATCTTCCTAAATTTCTTTCTTTAGCATTCCAGTTTTCTGAGTTAAAAAAAAACTTTTTAATGCCATTTTGTGTCACACCATTCATTCAGAAAACACTCACTAAATTTCTACCATATACCAAAAATTTTCCTAGAAAATAGCAAAGAAAAAAACCAAACAAGATTTAGCCAGTGTCCTTAAAAAGCTAATATGAGAAGTATGTGAAATATAACATATACTTTGTATGATAAATGGTCAGCAAACTTTTTCTTAAAGGGCTAGACAGTAAATATTTTAGACTTTACTGTCCAAAAGGCAAAATCAAGGCTATTATGTGAATATTCATATAGTCATTTAAAATGTAATCACTTTAAACTGAAAAACCATTCTTAGCTCCTGATCCTTAAAACGAAAAGGTAACTGACAGGGATTTGGTCTCTTGGCCCTGGTTTATAGGAAGACTGAGACAAAGTGGCGGCTTGAAAGAGAGGGAAAACAACTTTGCAAAGGCAACAACAAAATGCTTCACAGAGAAACTACTGATTGGAAGGATTAAGTAAAATCCTCCAGAAAAACAAGAGCAGAGTAAGTATTCTAGACAAAAAAAAAAAAGGAAGTAAGGACAGTTTGGCAATCAAAACAATTTAAGAAGAAAAAAATTGAAGGACTCACACTATGATTTCAAAACTAATTTTTGACATAAGTGAAAAGACAATTTGATAGAGAAAAGAGAGTCTTTTCAAAAATATGGTGTTTGGACAACTTGACATCTATCCGCAAAAGAGTGAATATCCTTACAAATATCTCTACCTTATACCATATACAAAAATTAACTCAAAATAAATTAAAGACTTAAAGGAGGAGCTAAAACCATTACATTCTTAGAAAAAAACACAGTTGTAAATCCTCATGACCTTGGATTAGACAAGTTTCTTAGATAACACACCAAAAGAACAAGCATCCAAAGAAGAAACAGATAAACTGGGACTTTATCAAAATTAAAAAGCTTTTGTGTTCAAAACTTAGTGTTCTATCATGAAAGAACCCATAAAGAAAATATTCACAAACCATGTCGAAAACAGCTCTCGTATCCACAATATATATAAAAAAAACTTAGAAATCAATGAATAACCCATTTATACACCTACTGGGATGGCTATTATCAAAAAGACAAGTAATGAGTGTTGGCAAGGATGCGGGCAAACTGGAACCCCCACACAGTGCTGGAGGGAACATGAAATGGTACGGCCACTTTGAAGAACAGTCTACCAGTTCCTCAAAACGTTGAACAAAGAGTTACCACATGACTCAGCAATTCTACTCCTAGACAGATACAGGGTCCAGCAGAAGTAACGCCACTGAGTGTGGCTGGCAGGGGACGTGAATGTCTTGCTTGAGATGGACAGCAATTTGAACATTTCACCTAAAATGTCATGTGGTGTGCTTAAGTGTGATATTGTCATGTTACAGAATTACATGCTTATGATTTTGTAATCAAAGATTTTTATGTGATAAAAAGGAGGGGTATTATTTGTGCCAGACCCTGTATATGCAAGAGAACTAAAAATGTATGTTTTTACAAAAACCTGTTCATGAATGGTCACAGGAGCAGTATTCCAACAGCTAAAAAGTAGACACAACTCAAATGTTCATCAACTGATGAATGGATAAAAAAAAAGGTATTTCTACAGAGTGAAATATTATTCAGACAAAAAAGGAATGAAATACTGACACAAGCTACAGCATGAATGAACACTGAAAACATTATGTTAAGTAAAAGAAGCTGGACACCAAAAGTCACATATGGAATGATCTCATTTACACGAAATGTCTGAAACAGGCAAATCCACAGAGACCAAGTAACTTCACGGGCCAGGGGATGGGAGGGGAGGTGAACAGGGAGTGGTTGCTGGTATGTAAGAGTTTCTTCTGGGGGTCATGAAAATGTCCTGGACTCAGAGAGCGGTCGTGGCTGCACAACTTTGTGAATGTACTGAAGACCACTGATTTGTATACTTTCAAAGGTGAATTTTATGGTCCATAACTTTGGCTTTTAAAAACTGAGGGACCAAAAAAGGAAAAGAAACATTTTGACACACCTGGGAGCTAAAAGTAGCTTGTTGTGATCACTTCAAAATCCATCTCATTTTGCCCCTAGACCACTACAAGTGTGTAAGCTGTCTGTGAGCTGGAGTGTGCTTACCACACCCAAAATCTATCTTTTAAATGACACAGGCTACCTTTCTAATACTGAAATTTCATCATGTCACTCATTTGCTTAAAATGTTTCAAATGGCTCTCACTGACTATAAAATAAAATACAACTCACTAAAACAACAGGCACAGAGCTCAACTATTCTTCAGGCCCATCAGAGGCCTCATCCTTCTGTCTACACAAAGCTGAAGCCAACCTAAGACCTGAAGTTCCATAAACTACCAATCTCTCCTCCATCCCCACGCCTCCTCTGCCTTCCTTATCTTGCCCACCTGGCTAACCCCGAATCACCTTCAGGTCTCAATGTAAGCATCACCTTCTCTGAAAGACAAAATCTGGTACTGATGGCAGAGAAAGCTGATCTGCAAAACTAATCATCCCCTTCTCCTAAATCAGGAAAGCACACGGGTGAGTTTAAGCACAGGGATAGGTGTTGGTCATACAGTTAAGCTCTCACCAGTGCAATGTAAGCACAAGTTTCCATGGGCCTTCTTTAAAGAGAGACAATTCTTTGCTTCCTCTTCATTCCTTTCCCCATTCAGCTGCCTGAAGGAGTGAAAAAGCTGCCATCTCAGACCACAAGGCTGAGGCCACACAGAGTAAAGCAACAACATGGATACTCTAACATCAAACATACCAGCCCCAACCCACCCAACCAGTCACATGAGAGGGAACCAAACTTCTATCTTAATTTGGGTTTTCTATCGGTCTCAGCTGAACCTAACTGTAACTAATACAGAACTTCTCTGTACTCACTTCCTCTGGCATATTCTCACAATCACACCAACGGTAAGTGCTGTCACTGTGTTTTGTGTCTCCTTCCTCTAGATTCCAAAAAAGAGTGCCATCTAATTTAGCCGTCTATTACTAGAACAGTATAATATATAACATACTGTCTTGGCACATTAGTAGGTGTTCAAAAGGCATTTACTGAATTTAATTATTCTGGTGATCAAGTACCAAATCATTACAGTGTTCTCAGAATCTTTTCCATGTCAGCAACTCTGAAAGATTTGAAATAAATTCATCATTGACTTAAAAACCTGTATCAAGAATCTGCTATGTGTCAGGAACCATAAAAGCAGCTAAGAATACTAATTAGGCATTGCTGGTTCCCGGCATTCATGCTCTGCTCAGCCCAGTGTTTCACTCTGGGGACTTACCCCAGTCCAGCAAGAAACATCGCACTGTGCTCTACAGGGACTTGCTGCAGAGGAACTCCACGTTGTGAGATCCAATTCAAACTAGTCTGAGATATGCCTAACCTTCTCCCTCTCCAGCCTCCTAGCTGCTCCAGGCCGTCCAGGCTGATACCTATCTAGGCAGCCTTTCCTGCTCTGCTCCTCCCAATGTCCCTAGTCCCTCACGGGAACTGTTTCCAAACAGCAAAAGGAAGCATCAGCGAATGCATGCATGAGTAGAACAACAGGTGATGTCTCTCTCTCTCTCAAATGAGTAAATAAGAAAAAATAAAGACAAAATTAATGAGCCAATTGGGGAAATTCTAAATACATACCTGAATATTTGAAGAAATTGAGATTTTTTTAGGTAATAATGGTATTTTTTTGTTTTTAAGAGTCTTTTTTTTGTTTTGTTTTGTTTTTGCTTTTAAGAGTTTTTCTGTTTTTATTGTTTAGAGATACATACTGAAATATGGATGAAATGATATATCAGGAATTTGCTTTGTAATAGTACGGGGGCCCTGGCCATTGTGGTTCAGTTGGTTGGAGCATCATCTGTAGACCAAAGGGTCTCGGGTTTGATTCCTGGTCAGGGCACATACCAAGGCTGCAGGTTAGATCCCAGGTCCGGGCACAAATGAGAAGGCAACCAGCTCTGGCTAATGGTGGCTCAGTGGATTGAGTGCTGGACTACAAATCAAAGGGTCACCGATTCAAGTTCCAGTTCAGGGCACATGCCTGGGTTGCAGGCCAGGTCCTCAGTGGGGGGCACATGAGAGGCAACCACACATTGATGTTTCTCTCCCTCACTTTCTCCCTCCCTTCCCCCTGTTTAAAAATAAATAAAATCTTTTAACAAGAAAAGAAGGCAACCTATTAATATCTCCCTCTCACATCAGTATTTGTCACACTCCCCCACCTTCTCTTTCTCTAAAAATAATTTTTAAAAAGCAATAAAAAATGTCCTCTGGTGAAGATAAAAATAATATTGGGAGGGGTTGAAGATGGTAGGGATGTAAACAAAATGTCTGATCTTAGCTGATAATTGTTAAATTGGGTAATCGAGATTTGTAACACTATTCTCTCTTACTCTTGCAAACATTTGAGATAATCCACAATAAAAAATGTTTTTTTAAAGCATTAATCTAAACAATCTGTAACAGCAGAGAATGATATTCATGAAGCTTCTTCCTGCCTTTTCTTCATTTAGAAATCTATGGCAAAATGAGAATTTAAATGGCCCCTAGTTCCCTTTGTTTTTTATAAGATATTACAGACATATCTTGTTTTCTTTTTGGAACCTCAAGTCACAGAAAGGATAGAACAATACCTATGTGTTACTTCTCTACCCTTAAAGAAGACAATTAGCCCTGGCTGGTATAGCTCAGTGGATTGAGCTTGAGCCTGCGAAGCAAAGAGTCACTGGCTGGATTCCCAGTCAGGGCACATGCCTGGGTTGCAGGCCAGGTCCCCACTTGGGAGCACATGAGAGGCAACCACACGTTGATGTTTCTCTCCCTTTCTTTCTCCCTCCCTTCCCCTCTCTAAAAATAAATAAATAAAATTTTAAGATAATTAATTCTGGGATCACACTATCCCAAAGAAATCCAAGGATGGCTTAACACAGAAAATTATGGCTGTGTTCTTGGAGGATGATTAATTTTTTAGAAAAGAAAAACTTTTTTTAAGTGAAGGTATTATGTATTTTTTAAATTTTACTTATTTATTTTTAGAGTACATGTGGTTGGGCTGGAGAAATGAACTCCTGGCGTCCGTCTGCTGCCAAATGTTGACTGAATGAACACCTGCGAAGGACAAAAGCTGAGACATCAGGGGAGGCAACGCCAAACCCAGATATGACTTTCAACTCAAAAGGAAGAAAAGTGAAATAAACCAGTTTTAAAATACATAAAATTTTAACCCTTTGTGATCACTACCATCTTTTTTAGTCCAGCTCTCTTAAAAGTTCTGTTTCCTCAAAAGCATATGTAAACTCAACTTGTCCTTACAAATAAATAAATGTGTTTAATTTTTTTTCCGTCCTAATAATAGTAAACATTTACTGAGCTTTGACTGTGAGACAGACATTTACCATCAATTACCTCACTTAGTCCTCACAAAAGCCTTATGAGGTGGGTTCGCTGTTACCACATTTCAAAGATACAGAAACTAAAGCTTCAGGGGACTAAAGTGTCAAACTGCCAAAGAGAAGAGGGGGCATTCCAAGTACTCACAACCTGAGTTCTTAAAAACTAAATGATACTTTCTTTTTGCTCTCAGTATCTGTGTTTTTAATGTTTGGCTTACAGCTCTTATTTTATTCTAACTCTGGAGAAAAATATAGTCAACTTTTACTTGTTTATAGAATCCCTACTTCTCAAATGAAAAGATTAAGATATACCAAGATCCTAAGCCACTATACGCAATTGAAGCATTAACTTACATGTAAAATACTTTGTACAAAACATGACTCTACTAAGAATATCATCAGAGATTGAGCTTTTAGCAGTCTCCCAGGGCTAGAGATAAACTTCACCAACCCATCCATGTGCTCAGCTGTCTCCCCTGGCAACCAAAGACCCATGTGTATTTGTAAGACAGCTGGTACCCCTGGGAAGGCAAACCATGACCATGACCAAAGCTAACTATGACAGCACCTCTGATTTCACTATCCTCTGTACACTGTCCTCCAAGTAGGTGACCTCTAGGCTACATATGAAGTGTACACATTTTTACCAAAATAACTTTGTTCATTTTTAAAAACTTACTATGTAATCAAGAGACACTATTAAGAGAGTAAAGAATCAAGCCAAAAAGAGAAGTATCTGCAATGCATACAACTAAAGAACTTAAATCTAGGATATGTAAAGAAAGCCTACAAATCAGTAAGGAGAAGACACATACAACTTAAAAACTGCCAACACACTCAAACAAGTACACCCCAAGAGGATACCAAAAAGGCCAACAAACACGTGAAAACGTGCTCATTACCATTAGACATCAAGGAAATGCAAACTGTCACTATCACTAAGAAATATTACTACTATTTACTAGAATGTTTAAAAGTAAGAAAACTAACAATACTAAGTGTTGGTTAAGTACAGGAGCAAGTGGAACTCATCCATGGTTGATAAGAATGTAAACTGGTATAAACACTTTGGAAAATTATTTAATATTATCTTTTAAAACTGAACACACACATACCTATTACAAAGCAATTCCACTACTGGGTATATATCCAACATATGAGCACCAAAAGACATATATAAGAACATTCATAAGCGCCAAAAAAAAAAAAAAAAGTCCATGAACAGCAGAATGAATAATCTGCATTATAATCATACAATTAAATAATGTACAGAATAAAAAAGAATTAGCTACTGCTGTGGGTAACAACAGTGGATGGAACTCACAGGCACAATGCTGAACAGAAGCCAGACGGACACAGAAGAGAACACATATGACCCCATGAATGAATAACTCAAGAACAGGAAACCGATCCACGACGACAGAAGTTAGAACAGTGGTCAGCTTCAGGGCAGCAGTAACTGGGAAGGGGCACGACTGCTGGATGCTGGTAATTAATAGTCTCTTTCTTCACCTACATGGTAGTTCCATGGGTATGTTCACTTTGCAAAAATTCACTACAAATTCACTATGCTACATGTTTATTATTGTAGACTTTTTGTAAGTCATACTTCAATTAAAAACTTACTTTGAGTTCACCGTAGAAAAACTGAAAGCTGCCTATAATTCCAACAGTAGGTGAAAACTCAAATATGGTCTATCTAAATCAATGGGATATTATTTAGTCATGTTTCATAAAGAATAACAAAATAGGAAATGATTTAAATAGTTTTTTTAAGCTGATATAACTGAATGTATTTTATTACCTCAATTTTTTAAAAAAGATGGAAAAGTAACTAGAAGGAAATTTACATTAGTATTAGTGTTTCTATTTGGGCATTGGCCTTAAGGAAATATTCATTTTCTTCTTTAGTTTTTTTATTTCGTTAAGTGTGTACTGTTTTTATAATGAGGGAAAAGCTATTTTAAAACATCAGTGGCTTACCACAGACATTCAGATATTTTAACCTTAATACACTTACACATGAAATCTACCTTGATGGAAAACCTGCAGCACCGAAACCACTGAACGAGCACCAACAATACAAGAAACAACTGGAAATTAGTTTGGGTTATGTTTCATTTTCTTTGTATGGCCAAGTAAGAAACGAACGATGTAATCATAAGTTTGATTAAAGCTTTGTGATCGTTCTAGCACCTGTTCAACCTTGCTGATGAACACATATATGAACACACACTAAAACCCAGACAGGACTTAACAAGTGAGGTATGTCAAACACAGGCCCTGTTATTGTCAAGGTTTCTAGGTGTGGTTGCAGCTCAATTATAACAAGATTATTTACATCTCTCTGAGTCAGGCACCCACTCTGCTGTCTGTGTCTCTCCCTCTACATCAGACATGGGTGAGAACGTAACACACTAGACACAGCACAGATCTGTGTAAAACCGAGGAGATATGAGGAAAGTGATAACTCAGTAATATCTTTTCCTCCTATGTGGGAAAATGAAGAGAGGAAAAACTACTACCAAAACACGCATCTATAAAAATGAAAAAATTCAGTTCTTAAACATGTTTATGAATTCCAAAACACCTTTACCACTCTGTTCATAAGATTTTTCTAGCTTGCCTTAATTGTGTGCATGTGTATCTGTGTGCAAGTTCATTTCCCACACTAGAGGTTACAAAGTAAAAAGAATCAGATTCCAGGAAGTTCCAAACCTAGAAAGGTCAGACAGTTTGCAATTACACATATCCCTCACGTTCATAGAATTCTGGTAGAAATCTAGTCCAAAATTTAAGGGAATATGAAATGCTACAGAAAGTCACAAGAAAGGACTGACATTTTCTATCTGTATTTTTCTCTCAGTGTGCCTTTCCAGGGTCTCCAAACAAAAGTCATCTATGAGCATGGATTTTTTAAATCTCCCCTCCAACTGTAAGTATAGCAGTCCAGTTCTCATAGTGTAGTGACACAAATTTCAAACCAGAATTACAACTATTACTAATACTCTAAGCACTTTTATGGATTTTGTTTCTTGTTGAAACCAAGTATATGGTTTACTTTCACATACTCTTTTACCTTTTTTTTTTTTACTTTCTTGTCTTAAAAATAACAAAAAAAATGTTGAATACAATATTTTGGGTCATTTTATCCCCGTTTTTCCCTCTAGAATCTATAAATTTTGTTGTGGATGGGACTAAACAACGAGTAAGAGTATTACATCCTATATGGAAGAGCCAACACTGTTCTTCTACAATACAATATACTCACAAACATTTTTAAGTCAGCCAGGATCAAAGTGCACTTTCTAACAGGCTTCCACACAGCAGGGCACAGAAAAATCATGAGTACATTTTTTGGTGAAACATGAAAAGGAGATAATATAGGAAATTAAGTGCTCACACTTTAGGAATCAATATGAACATTAAATGGGTTGCTGCATCAACCCCAACTTTTACTTTCTAATCTCTTGAGCTATGCAGAAGTCTGAGCTACTATCAATAAACCTTCTACATCCACCCTGACTCTGAAACTTGACGTTCCTGAACTAAGACTTGGCATCATGGCCAAGTTTTTCTCAAGTCTGTACAGTACATGTTGCTGCAAAGAGATGGTGCAAGCAAGGAGGACCTCTGGGATTCTATCCAAAACCTGAGGTTTAGGTTCTTTCATAAACCCAAATGAGGGAAAGCTGCTTACTGTTCATCATGTTCGAACAAGTTCCATTATCCAAATTAATTACCACAGGGATCACAGAAAATTTCCAACCAACTCCCATAGTATGTTTAAATAAATGTATCAACCACTTTTTATGCTTTAGGAAACACTTAATCATGTCTGCCTTAGAGAGAGAACTCCAGAGGTCTATGAGTGATGTTTATCAGAAGGGGTGCATCTTAAAATGAAGGTCAAACAGCCCTGGCCGGACAGCTCGGCTGGTTAGAGCATCTTCTCCATGCACCAATGTTGCAGGTTCAACCCAGTCAGGTAACACAGAACAATCAACCAATGAAGGCATTAATAAGTGGAACAACCAATCAATGTGTTTTTTTCCCCTCTAATAAAGTTTTAATTTTTTTTAAATGAAAGTCAACTTCTGGTCAAGATGGAGGTATAGGTAGACACACTTAACCTCCTCACGCAGCCACAGAAAGAATAACAACAAGATTTCAAAGCAACACTCAGAACCATCAGAAAATCAAGCTGTATGGAAGTCAGACAACCAAGAATTTAAAAAAGCCACATTCATCCATACAGGTAGGAGGGGTGGAGCCAGGGAGATGGTCAGAGAGCACAGATACACAGTTTGGGGGAGAAGCGTTGGAGCAGCAGAACAGAAAGTCCCACATTCACATATGATGGATAAAAATACTAATGAATACCTTGGGAGTAGGTGATCCCAGACCACACTGCACTGCCAAAGTTTCCAGGGTTAGGAAGATAAATCCCCATAACTTCTGGCTGTAAAAACCAGTAGGTCTTGGGGCAGTGGAAGAAACTGCTGGATTTTCAGGAGACTCCATTTTAAGGGCTCACACAGACTTAGAACACCACCAACCCACCCACTTGGGGAATCAGCACCAGGGCAACTGCTGGAAGGGTGCCAGTCACATATGGGAAGTGGGTGAAGTAACTGGAAACAGGGAGAGGACCGGGCAAAGCTCCAGAAGCCAGGCAGCGTCACTGTCCCCTCCTCCGAACCCTCCCCCAACACAGAGCCACAAAGCGGTAAAGCAGGTCACTCTGCCCTGGCGATTACCTAAGGCTCCGCCCCATATAATTTACCGGTGCCTTTTCTACAATAAGCCATGCTACGAAGACAGATAGTCAAAGCAGCTCTACCTAATACACAGAAACAAACACAGAGAGGCTGCCAAACTCAGAAGACAAAGAAATATGGCCCAAAGGAAAGAACAGAACAAATCCCCAGGAAAAGAACTAAACAAAATGGAAATAACCAACCTATTAGATACAGAGTTCAAAAAAACACTGGTGATCACGAGGCTCAGAGAACTCATTGAGCATGGCAACAACACAAAAGGAAGAAAGGAAAGCTACACTAAGTGAAACAAAGAAAAATCTACAGGGAACCATCAGTGGAAGGGACAAAGACAGGATTCAAATCAATGATTTGGAATATAAGGAAGAAATAAACATTTTGCCAAAACAGCAAGAAGAAAAAATAATTAAGAAAAAACAAGGACAGTGTAAGTACCCACTGGGACAATTCCAAACATACTAACATCAGAATCACAGGGGTGCCAGAAGAAGAAGAGCAAGAAATTAAAAACTTATTTGAAAAAATAATGAAAGAAAACTTCCCTAATCTGGCGAAGGAAATAGACATGCAAGTCCAGGAAGCACAGACAGTCTCAAACAAGTTGGACCCAAAGAGGACCACACCAAGATACATCAAAATCAAAATGTCAAAGGTCAAAGATAAAAAGAAAATCTTAAAAGCAGCAAGAGAAAATTAGAGAGTTACCTACAAAGGAGTACCCATAAGACTACAGATGATTTCTCAAAAGAAACTTTGCAGGCAAGAAGGGACTGGCAAGAAGTATTCAAAGTGATGAAAATCAAAAACCTACAACTTAGATTGCTCTATCCAGCAAAGCTATCATTTAGAATGGAAGGGCAGATAAAATGCTTCCCAGACAAGGTAAAGCTAAAGGAGTTCATCATCACCAAGCCATTATTACAGGAAATGTTCAAGGGACTTATTTAAGAAAAAGAAGATCAAAACTGTAAATATTAAAATGGCAACAAATTCATAACTATCAACAACTGAAACTAAAAACAAACTAAGCAAACAACGAGAACAGGAACAGAATCACATAGATACAGAGATCATTTGGAGGGTTATCAGCTGGGAGGGGGAAGAGCAAGAATGGGGGGAAAGGTTCAGGGATTAAGAAGCATGCTGTGCTTTGCTGTGTATAATGCGTACTTTTTTGCCCAAATTTTTCAGGGAAAAATAAGGATGTGCATTATATGTGAGTAGTATTCCTGAAATACCTTGTATCTGTTCTGTGTTTTGTAATTATTTGTTACATAAAATTTTTTAGACCATAATATGTTCAAAAATAAATGCTAAAGTTCTTTTATAATACAAAAAAGTAGCTAAATATAAATGGATAAAAAATTGAATTAAAAAATTAAAATGAAAGATTTTTTCCCCAAAAGTTTGGGCCAAAAATGTCAGTGTGCATTATATGTGGGAACGCATTATACACAACAAAACATGGTAATCCATATGTATAAAATAGACAAGGGGAGGTTAAGGATAGTATGGGAAATGGAGATGCCAAAGAACTTATATGCACGAACCATGGACATGAACTAAGGGGGGGACTACTGGAAGGAAGGGAGTACTGGGCAAAGGGATCAAAGGTGGAAAAATTGGGACCACCATAATAGCATAATCAATAAAATATATTGAAAAAATAATAGTAAAAGGAGGGTAAAATCTCAAAAAATAATAAAATAAATTAAAAGTCAAATGTCCACAAAATTCAGAGGTATTTATAACTGATTTCTCCTAATGCCTGAGGACAAGTTTATCAGCTCTATTATCAATCAATCGAAAGTTTAGTACAAATTTCCTAAGCTCTGTGATCAGTTCATCTGAATTCCTCCATTTGTTCAATCAACTTTGGCTCTCAATCAGTGAGGATTAGAACAACTGTTACCCCAAGTAAGCCTACCTAATTTAGGCAGAGTACCAAAAATCATCATTGAAAGCATAGCAATGTCTTAGTTTGAAAATCTGAGCACTAAAAACAAAACAAAACCCCAAAATTTTACAATCCAAAAGCCAGTTAACCTATAAAAACCCCCTTAAATCTTTTCAGCACTTTAAAAATAGTCTTTTTCCTTAGAAAGTAAAAGTTTTTGATGGGTCTCCTTTATTCTGCATAATGCTGACAAAGGAAACCTGATGACTGAATAGCAGATGAAAAGGGAAAAAACAGAAAAGAAGTTTAAAAAGTTATACATTTGACAGAGTCACCATAAATCAAGCCTGGCAGTACTTACAAATAGACTTATTTGATATAGATGGCATTGCCAATGATTCTATAAAATGATTAAGTTTTCAAAAGTTGTAGTTAACACATGCAAGTTGCATTGATTTTTTTTCCCCATATTTATTAATGCAAATTTCTCTTTTAACCCTTTCCGTTTTCCATATTCACTACAGGAAAAAGTGTATATGTTAAACTTTTTTATACTTAATCTTAGCCAAAAGGCAGAGAAACAGTGTGTAAATTTTTTTTTTTTTAATTCCAGCACTGACTGATGCAGCTCAGTGGGCTGGGCATCCTCCTGCAAACCAAGAGGTCCCTGGTTGGGGAACACGCCTGGTTTGCTGGCAAGGTACCTGACTGGGAACAGGTGGGAGGCAACCAACTGATATTTCTCTTCCTTTCTCTAAAAATCAATACATTTAAAAAAATTTGTCTTAAAGTCCAGAACATAAAATTAGCGGCATTTAAGGGACTATGGAAAATATAAATGAGTTTATAAAAGAATGTTTAATCATAATTCCCTGTCCAGAGACTTTGTTCAATTTTATTATAGGGTTTCATATACTCATTTGAAAATTCGTGATGAAAGTTATCCATACATATTTAGAAATAGAAGACATATATAAGAATGCTCCTGCACACTCTTCCTCTCAGGAGCACTCCTGTGCCTTTCCCGTTTCCCTCTTCTTTTCCCCAGGCGCTGTCTTTCTTTGTCTTTCCCTCTCTTGAGCTCCAAGGGCCTTTCTTGTATCTCTGTAACTTGTTTCCTGAGCCTACCCAGCCCAGCTGGCTCACTTCTACTATCTCTGTAACTTTCTAAACAAACTTTCTCTTATACTTTAAAAAAAAGAGCCCTGGCTGGTGTGGCTTAGTGGATTGAGTGCCAGCCTGCAAACCAAAAGGTCACCGGTTGATTCCCAGTCAGGGCACATGCCTGGGCTGTGGGCCAGGTCCCCAGTAGGGGACCTGTGAGAGGCAATGGATAGATGTATCTCTCACACACTGATGTTTCTCTCCCTCTTTTTCTCCCTCCCTCCCCTTCCTCTTTATTAAAAAAATTAAAAAGAATATTCATAGCAGTGATGTTTACAACAGCAAAAAAAACAAACAAACTAGAAACTAAAGTCACAGGAGAATATGTGAAAATTAATAAACAGAACCCTCATTTAAAATAGAATGGGAAAGGGGCTCCCCCTCCCCTGCACCCCTCCTTCTCTTCTCCTCCCTACCCCTCAGGTACATTTTCCTTGCCCTTCTCTCTCTCCCCTAAGCTCCAAGGGCCCTTCTTTTGCCTCTGTAACTTGCTTCCTTAGCCCATTTCTTCTGTTCATTTCTACTTCTGTGACTTTTCTAAGTAAACTTTTTCCTATAGTTTGAGCCTTGTCTCTAAATTCTTCCTTAGCCAGAACTCAAGTACTGAGGCTGCTGAACCAAGGCCCAGTGTGAACACTGGTGCTATTCTCACCACTGCCAACATTTGGGACCATGACTCAGATTGTCTTGCCATGACTTGGATACAAGAGAAAAAAAAAGAAAGAAAAAGAAAATGGGTTGGGAAAGCTAGAAGAGAGAACTCCCATGCATGTGTCACTCAACACACAGTATGGACCCCAACAGGAAGAGACGCATCTTGCACCTCCTGCATCTCCTGCATCTGCATCTCCAACATACTGAATTGCTCACCTCAGAAGAAAAAAGAAACGATTCCACCTAGCCCGGTAACAGCTCAGTCAATCAAAAGTCACTATACTCTGAACTTCCAGTTTCCTCCAATGGACTCTTCATTTATAGCAGCTCCTCCCAAGCACATAAAAGAGCATTTCTGTGCACCTGCACATCAATGGCCATTAGACCACCTGTTCCAAATTGAAATTCTTTGTTGTTCCTGAATAAATCCATTTTGCTGGAGAAATACCTGGCTGATTATGTTTAAAGTCAACAAATACATACAGCAGGATTCCACTCTTAAAGGTCATAAACTTACAAAACTAAATATTTTGTTTTGAAAATTAGGGAGTAACGAAATTCAGGATGATGGTTCCATTTGAGGTTAAGTTGAAAGTAATGAGTTCAAAGGGCCTTCAGAGGTATTTTACAGTGCTAGTTCTTACACTAGAAATTAGACAACCTTTTACCCTTTCTTAAACTGTACACACACACACACACAAAAGCTGACCCTTGAACAACAAAGGTGTTAGGGGTGACAACCCCCACACAGTTGAAAATACGCATATAACTTCTGACTTCCCCAAAACTTAAATCGTCCCTTGGTGTCCACGCACAGGTGACTGGTTCCAGAAGGTGTGCAGATACTGAAATCCGAGGATGAGTCCCTATATTAAATAGAGCAGATAAATGCATACAGGTGGTCCTCGTTATCTGCAAATGCCCAACTGCAGATCAAAAACAATAAAGTTATTTATTGAGAAAATCTACATGTAAGTGGACCTGCACAATCCAAACCCATGCTGTTCAACGGTCAACTATATACTATCTGTATGTAATATTTCATAATAAAAATTTAAATACCTAGTAAGACCAATTCAACTTCAGAAGAAAACCATGCCAACTATCTATACTAATCAATAATGAACAACAATGAATTACACGACATTTGAGGAAACCCAACAGAACAGAAAAAGATAGGCCAAAACGGAATGCTGAACAAACTTGCCCAAAGGCAATGCAGTAAATTAATATCAACAGTTTCTTAGAAATTGTGACTTTAAGCAAAACGACATATAACAAAACCAATGTTACTATAGGCTACTTGATAAACACGAGTTAAGTTTCTATGGTATCTTTTGGTCACAAAACACCACCAAAATTCTAAACAAAGACTCAAAATACCTCCATTATTAAACAGTGAAATAAAGGTGAGCTATACATATATTTAATAAAGATTAATAAAAACAAGTAAGAGACCAACTGTTCAACTTACTCATTCCCATTCAGGGCTGCAGGTGGTCCAAGTCTAGCCCAGTGGCTCAGGGTGCCACGTGGGACCCAAACCTCCCATCACAGGATGCGTCACACACACCCCACCCCACACTAACTCAAACTGGGACAACTTAAACAAGCCAGTTCACCTAGCTGTGCACATTGTGGGGACGTGGGAGGAAATGGGACCACCTGGAGAAAAGACACACAGGCCTGGGAATAATGTACAAACTCCTCACACAGAGTCCCTGGCTGGAATTCAACTTTTTTTGTCAATGTTATAACGAAAGAACGTTGAACAAAGAGACATTATTCGAAAATCTGCTGTATGAGCTATTTCAAGAATTAGAACATAACTTTAAAAAATTCTAGTTGGCATGCTCAGAGATATTTAAGAGGCCATCATGTTCATAAAAATCAGAATAAACTGCTGTTAGAGTAAATTTTAAAAAGAGAGCAAACACAAATGAGATGAAAAACAGAACATGTGGAAGCAAATGAACAATAAAAATTCCCCTGAGCTTTAGACAGATAGCCAATAAAGTGAAAGACTACCATCTGCCAAACAGGATGAAAAAGAAGACACGCACCTAGACACATCCTCAGACGTTTCAGGACTCCAAGGACAATAACCAAACTCTAAAAGCTTCCGGAGAACAGGCATGCGCCACATAATGACCTTCCAATGACGACAAACTGCACAGATGACAGTGGTGCCATAAGAATACAGTGGACCTGAAAAAGTCCTACAGCCTTGTGATATCATAGATATCGTAGCTGTCCTAATGTCACAGCCCAGTGCCTACCTCATGTTTGCAGTGATTCTGGTGTTAACAAACCTACTGTGTTGCCAGTTACATAAAAACTATAGCACACACGATTGAGCACGGTACATAATACTTGATAACAAGGGACCATGTTACTGGTTTATGTATATACTACACTACATTTTTATTGCTATGTTAGGGTGTACTTTTTTTATTTATAAAAAAAAGAAAACGTCTGCTGCAAAACACTATCTTTTTTACGCCAGCATCAGTCTCATACATCTTGTGTTCTCCTGACTGTGTCATTTTCTGGTGTGCTTGTTATGATCCCAGGCCGCTCTCACAGTACCGTGCTGCAAGGGCTAGCAGTGTACAAGCACCAGGCTGCACCGTGCAGCCCGGGTGTGTGTGCAGTGGGCTGGACCATCGAGGTTTGTGCAGTGTGCTCTATGATGTCCACAAAATGATGAAACAGCCTTGGGATGCATTTCTTTTAATGTGTCCCGTCATTAAGCAGTGTGTATGACTGTATAAAAATAGTTACCTTCAAAGAAGTGACAATCAAATGAGAGATGAAGACATTTTTAAAAGGCATGGACTTGAAGTTTAGCACTCATACACTTGTATTAAAAATAACTACTCTAAATCTATTAAAAGACAGAAAAATGACAACTTAAAGTAAGAGAAACAATGGCAGCTGTGTAAGACCTCTAAGGAACACAGAAAGCTGAGAAGAAATTAAAAGAAGATTGAGTAGATCTTGTTATCTGTACCATTCTCTTCATTCTCTTTGAGGCAGGGCTTTGGTGATAAAGCATCATACTTCCTTCTCTATAGGTCCATAGGTCTAAAGTGAGTAATATTTATTTAATAATGATATTGCAAAAGCAGTATTTGTGAAATATAAACATTTAGGCTTAATTTGTACACATAGCATGAAGATTACTTCTTGTTATACAAAACAACAGTATAAACATTATTTACTTTGATAATATAAGAACTACGAAATATATGACTACAAAAACTCAGAAGGAAAAGAGTACCGGAAATGGGTAAATTTCACAGCAGAGAATCAAAAGATGCTTTCTAAAATTGGCTTCACACATGAATGAAAGTTACACATTTTGGGAAGTGAGACTCGGGATAGGGAGAGAAGAGGCTATTTTTCTCTTTCATAGTTTTCCAACAATGCCATTTTTTAACAGAAAAATCTGTAGTATTCTCATACCTTATTTCTACCTCAATAACCCTTAAAGAAGACCATCTTTCTTCCTGTTACACACACACACACACACACACAGTAACACAGGGACGGGACACTCAGTGACCCACAACACAAGACAGTCTGAGGTGTGAAGTAAAGGCTGAGAGCACAGCGGTCCTGAAGCCCACCACTCCTAGGAGCAGGTTCCTGTCTTTACAACCTGGCTTCTGTTTTCCTCTAGACCTGGGACCTGTCAGCATCCTCGGAGCCATCAACATTTGCACCAATGACCTGTGTGACATGCTGACCTCAGAGTTCTACACAAACATCACACAACTGTGTCTACTCCAAATTCATGCTGACCACACCAGCTCGGGCCTCACAACAGCCCCACTTTCATTGTTGCATTAATTCCTCTCAAACTCCCCTACAGCTGCTGTCTCATTCTTTTCCCACTTCTCAAAACTCCATGCTTCCATCTTTCTGAAGAATCTTTTCCTTTCAATCGCACACCAATTTCCTCTCCCCAAATCAACTTCTTCATCCCTCCTCCGGCCGCAGAGAGGGAAGTGCTCCTCCCTCCACTCCCACAGGGTCATGGCCCCCATGCTGCTCACAGACTCGCCCTCATCCCCCCCCAGGGATCTAACCTGTGTCCAAAGGAGCCGGCTCAGTCTTTTCTTCGCCTACTTTCTGAGCCTCCCCAGGCCTGTAAAAACTTTTCAGTAACCTCTATTATTAAAAAAGAAAGTGAAAAAATAAGTACTCCTTTGAATTTGCCTTTGTTCTTTAACTCCTTTTTCCCAACTTCAAAATGAAAAGCCTATACTCATGGTTTCTGTGTCTGTAACACTTTCTAACCTGGCCCTTTCAGCCACAGGACTGGGACTGACCAATCAGGTTTCTTCCCTCACCTAACTCTCCCTACCCTCTCCACAGCTTTAACATTGCTGAGGATTTGCCTCCGTAAAAGCAGCACACTATGCTCCCCAGTCCACCTCTGTGACCACCCCGGGCACTCGGAAGACTCTTCTTGCCTCCAGCTTTCTAATTATAGGCATTCCCCAATTAGCTTCATTTTTTCCTTCCCCCTTCATGGATCTGATTCACCCTGGTGAAGCTCATGAAGATGACATCCAGATCCTTCAACTGCTCTAGGATACAATCCAGTATTTCTAACAGCCTACTGGACAGTCTGTCTATGTGAGTGTCCTTCTGCTACCACAGATTCCATTATGTCCAAAATTATGCTCACCTTCTCCCCAAACCAGCGCCTAGGTGGTTCTATATATAACGCCATCACTCCCTGGTTGCCCAAACTCAAAATCTGGGCCGTCCTTGACTCAGCCGCTGTGCCATCACACCTTTCTTCTCCTCCACGTTTTACAACAGGGAAAGTAAAGACGAACAAGGAAGACATGGTTTCCAGCCTCTGGGAAGGATGACAAGAAATGTCAGCCAACAGATATAAAGTGATGTGATAAGAAGTATGAAGGAAAAATGCACGATGCCGAGGTTGTGGGGAGGGAAGAGCAAAGGGGAGGGAGGGGAATTCGTCCTGCCCCACCACCCTCACTGGGCCAGAGTGGGAGCAGCGGACATCCTGAATAATTCAGTGTACATATACCTTGCTTTCAGAAAATTCAACATGTAAGTTTTCACTGACTGACTATAAATTAGGCACCAACGATTCTCACTGTACCTGGATGTTCCTTCAATAGTAACTATCCCAATGAATTTAAAATAGAATTTTCTTTGCATACACTTTCAAAAACACATTCACAGGTCATCTTGGGAATTAAGAGTTGGCAAGAACTCCTGTATTTTGCCATGAATAATGTTCATTTTTTTGCCCAAATTTTTGAGGGAAAAATAAGGATGCACATTACATGTGGGTAGTGCTAATTCTGTATCTATATAAATGTTTTTAATTCTTTTATTTATGCTTATGCATTAAATGCATAACTCTAGAAAGTAATAATAATACCTGTATGCAAAATAATACCCTTTATAATGCAAACAAGTATCTTAATATAAATAAATAAATAACTGAATTAAAAAATTAAAATGAAAGATTTTTTTCCCCTGAAACTTTGGGACAAAAATGTGAGTGCACATTATACATGACCAACCTTGGTAGACTCCCTCACCTAGCCACGCATCTCCCAGAGGCTCGGAAAGGTGAAGTAACTTGTCCAGGGTCACAAAGCTCGTAAATATCAATAGAAGAAAGGGAACCAGAACCCAGTGATCTTCCCCATGTTACCCCAGTCACTGCCTCTTCTGTGCCCCTCATCTCAGACCGCTCTCCTGACTGATTCACATAAAAGCCAACAGACATGAGAATCTGACAGAAGGGTTCAAATGTCTGGTAACTTCCTAAAAGCCTTGAACATGGTCTCTTAGACACACTCACATCTACACAAGGTGTAGCCCGGAAAATAGGGATCTGGCTACACCTTAGCTCTACGTAAAAATGAGAAATATAGTTAAGTCCTCAGCTTGTTGATGACAAACTGACCAGAAGACTCTTGTTCCATAGGTTCTCCCAAAAATGCTGATAAAAGTCATTTTTACTCCCAGAGGCCTTACTGTATGTAGTCCTAGCTATTTAACTAAAAAACTTAAAAATTTTGGGGAGGTGGAGATTCATAGGGTTTTCCCCCAGGCTCCATCAGAAGTGGGATGGCTTAGAAAAAATGAACTCTAGGTGTGGAGCCAAATGTGAAGATACCAAGTTAACAATTAGTGTATCTCAGTCAACTCTGATTTCACCTTCTGTCAGAGAAACAAAAGTTACTTCTCTCTATGTTAGGCACTTTTTACATTATCAGCTTGTCTTCACGTATAGAGCAGCTGAGTGATTAGAATAAGCAAACCTCCTAGAGTCTGATCCCTTTCTGAAGGATCCTCTCCTCACTTTATAGGGAACATGTTAAAAATGTAAAATCAAAAACAGCCAAGAACTCAAGTCCAACTCTGCCCTGTCTTGTACAGCTTATCTGTCAGAGGGCGATTTGCAATAATGGATGATAAGGTTAACAGCAGAAGAAAAAAATCAGCTTGGTTGGTTATTTAATTTCTACTAAAGACTAGAGGACTCTAAAGCCCGTCCTCACTGCTCTATTTTCCTTTTCAAAAAGGTCCTGAGAAATCTGTAGTTTCGAAGTTGATTAGGCTGAGAACAAAGAATTCTGAATAAGTGAGAACTTATTATTAAACAACTGCTAATAAAAACAGAATGGACACTTTAATATACCTTAAATTAATTCTAGGTAAAATCTGATGACGTGAACAAACATGGTCTTGTCTTGTTCTTGATGACTCACTGCAACACCGTCACATCCTCTTTCTCACTACTACAGCTGCTTCTAAACAGACAAATCATTCAAGGGAATGGGTTGTCAAAAGTTGGGAAATCAGTTTCCTGTCAAATGAATCAGAAATACATCACCTGAAAACCAGCCTTCTCGGGTTAGAGCCAGAGAAGTTGCTAACAAAGTTGTTCTACTTCACTCAAGTTTCTGTTCATTTTATCTCAAAGAGGAAAAAGTGAACCTCATGTACCGCCTTTCCTTCTCCCAACTTCCCTAAGAATCCAAGGACAGCCTCCTACTGTTTCTGGGGCAGCGTGAAAGGGCATTCACAGTGGTATGGCATTCCCTTCTCCCAGCTCACAGCCACTCCCTACGTACATCCCGAACTAGAGAGCTCTTGTCTCACCTACTCTTACGCATCCTCTCCAGGGCACTTACCTCATCTACCCTTTATATCACTGACCGCAACCTGTGTGTGTGTGTGTCTACAATTATATGTCTATGACTTTCCACGGAAGCACAGCTGCTTAAACAGTGGTGGATTTTTTCTTTGTGTTCCCAAAGCGTTTTTCAAGGATACATGAATGACACTCAATTTATTTTTAACTTAGAGAATACTCATAATGCCATCAGGACAGAACTCCCTCAACTTCCTCCTCTGCCTATAAATATATGCCTCTGCTCCGATCCTTTCCTCCTTTCCTTCTGTTTCAGCAGAAAAAGAGTCGCTCCTGGTATCCTGAGTGAACTCAAACCTTCCTGACTCGGAGACGCCACGTTCTGTCACGTCCTTTCTACTCTAGACCTTCAACCCCTCCTCTCTAAGGCCTTCAGCCCCACCCCCAAATAAACACACTCAAGTCTCTCCCTTCTTAACATGATTCATTAATTCAGCCATCAACTACTTATTGAGCTCTTTCTACCCAGGAGATAAAGTGGTGAACAAGAGGCAGGTCCTGCCTGCATGCGACTGACTTTCTAGTGGGGAGAAAGACAAGAGATACATGCGTTAACATCCTGGCTACTGTTCCTTCTCCTCTCACTTCATGCAGCCAACCTTGAACGAGCAGTGTACACTACCTGTCTCTATTTCCACCCCGTCTTCCGCCTTGGATGCTTTACCCCACTCCTGATCAGTCTGCAGCCCCTGCTGCACTAGAACGGCTCAGGCAGAGGTCCCCAGCACAGAACCTCCTCTACTTGTACATCTCAATGGCATTTCTCAGCCGACCACTCTTAGTTATCTCCACAGCAACTGGTACTTCTCAAAATTACCAATTGCTTTGCTCCTCTCCTCCTTCCTTGGCCAAACAAACCTCTCTGACACTTTTCCTCAGGTTCTTTTTCTTCAGCTTCCCCCTTAAATGGTACTGCTTCCGGAGCTCTATGTTTAGCCTCTGTCACTCAACAGACCCCCCTCAGACCACAAGTCATGCCCGTGGCACCCACTGCCAGTGGTGCCTGCCCAGGAATGCTTCGGGACAGGCCTTTTTAAAGAGCTCCACACACACAGAGCCAACTGCCTGCTATGAATTTCCCCTTGTATCGACTAAAGCCTTTCAAACTCAGTAACACTGAATTTACCTCCTCCCGTAGCCAAAACTGTTCTTCCTCTATCCCTGCATTAGAAATTGGTGCCATCTTCCTCTCAGGATGCTAAGCCAGATACCTGGGAGTCGACCTAGCTTCTTCTACAAATCATATCCCCTCCTCCTTCTCCACCCTGGACTCATCAATCCTGCCTCCTCAAATGCCTCTTTTCATCCCTCTTCCCTAATCCTACTACAAAGACCACCAGCTCATTTCAGCAGCCTCCTTATATAAGTCAGCCTGTCCAGTCTTGCCCTCTTGCCCTGTTTTTATCTATTTAGGGCTACTTTGCATTGTATTCCACGAGAATGGTGCCCCTTGGTTGTTTGACACAGAGCCTGAAACCATCCTCTTCTGGGGACCAAATACAGATGTCATCCACTCCAGCTTCCAATTCCTCAATGACCCCCCATGACCTATGAGGATGCTCTTTAAACTCACCTGAAGAAAGTGATGGGGGATGGAGGGTCTAGAAGATGCAAAGCCTGAAGCAACCAGCCACCAGTGCAAAATGTATTATTTTTAAATTTTAAAAATGTAGATTATATTTTTTCTTAGATTTTAATTCTGCAATATATTCATGTTTTAATATAGCAATAATTTTTCCAAAATTCAATTAAATGCATACTCTGAAAAGATGTACCATGTTTATCCTACAGCATTGCACACCCCCTGGCACATCCACACAAACCCCCACTGGGAGGGAAGCAAGGGACAGGTGAAAACTGACAATGCCACGGCTCACACCTGCCATGCTCTCAGCCCTGCCCACCTGTCCAGACTTACTGGACCTACCGAGCTTACACTCTATGCTCTAGCAATGATTAAATCATAGTTGCTCCAACATGCTACAACTATTTGCAAATCCATGCCTTTCTCCAAACCTAAAGTATCTCCCTCCCTTGTCTGTCTTCTCATCAAACTCCCATTCAGCTGTTAACTCTGAGCCCAAGTGATACTGCTTCAGGGACTCTTTCCCAGAATACTACGCATGACATAGTATTATGAATGTACATTAACGCCCTTCGCCTAAGCACCCTCAATATTTGTACATGCACTCTTTGACATTTATTATGCAATAAAGATACTGTTTACAGTATCTTAACTGCAAACAACTACAAAAAACTGTCATGCCCTGTCCCTCCCAACTAAGTCAAACTCACTGAAACTTGCTTTGTTTTTGAGATTCCTCCCATTCATTCCTTAACCCAATATAATCCGGCTTCCGAGTACCACATCACTGCATTAAAACCACTCCCACTAAATTCATATATCGCCTTGTGGCTAAGTCCAATGGATTCACCTTAGTCCTTACCATTCCTGACTGCCCTTCTCTAGCTTTCTTGTTAAAACTCCAGCCACATCTTCCTAAATCTTTTCTGGCTTTCATTTCCTCTGAACGTGTCAGCATTCCTTATGGGGTCTGTCTGAAATATTCCTCTTTCCTGGGTGAACTCACCTGTTCTGGTGGTTTTAACTATCATCCTGTTTTAGATAAACCTGAAAACCAAATTTGGGTTCACACACCCAGTTCAGTGACTCTATTCACTAATGACAACTTCTGCATGAAGTCTGGGGAATATAACATACCACAAAAGCACAGTAGCCTAAGAAAGACTTACAGTGCTTACCCTGTGCCAGGTACTGTTCTAATCACCACGGTTTTATATACTAGCTGATTTAGTTCTCACATCAATCCTATACGGTAGTTACTATTATCCACATTTTACAGGTAAGGAAACTAACACAACTAAAACAAGGGGAAAAAGCAGGAAAGAATCCCCACCTCTAATGAAAAACTCCCTTTTTTCTCTACAATTGTAAGAAAAAGTTAGAAGATAATCATCTCTAAGTGAGGATTCTGAGCAATCAGCTTCACCTGGCAATGGTGACCTTCTGTTAGTGAACTATACTCAATAATCATCTCAGTCGTGTTTTCAACATGATTACTCTTTTCGATAGTGTTTCTTTTCACCTTTACTGAAATAGAATCATCTTAACTATTAAGATGTTTCACAAGTTCTATTTCTGAGCATAAAAATAAACATGAAGTTCATGGCAGAATAATAAATATTTGAGATTTTATCGTATTTATCCTATGTGCAAAATTATAATAAGTTCAGTGTTTGAACAGTCCCTTGGACACAGGTAGTCAAACAGGCCGCTGAGAGAAAGTACACTGTGTGTGTGCAGGTGGGTATGTTACAGGTGGCCTATGAATGTCCTCCAAAGTCTAGCTGGCCACACTGTTTGCAAATGCTAGGATAAATTGACCAAAGGTCTGATTTAGTTAAACAAACCAGTATTTACCATCTGGGCTGAATATTTCACTTCCCTGGTTCTCCAGCATTTTGCAAAAGATGCAACGTAGCCAAGAAAAGATACTAGAAAACCAGGCACGGGAAATGTTTCGTTTTCCCAACCAAGACCAACCACTTAAACCAAAATGAACATTGCTAACAGTATCTGGTCTATACAAAGACCCCCCCCCCAGCAGCTTGTGCCTCAGATCCTGTGGGTAACTGTCTGGGTAAGGGAGAGAAAAAAGGGGACTCAATGCACCAGCAAAGCACAAAACACAAGAGACATCCATCCCCCAAGCAGGGAGCAGAGGCACTGGGCAGAATGGCTCTGCCTCTCATACAAGCACTGTACCAGGCTTCTGTAAGTATTCGAATAATACATATCAGCTGAATTAAATGAGCCAAGTAGCCAGATAGGCTGATGAAATAGAAAGTTGTCATATCATCTGGCTATAAAAGTCACATGGAAAATCAGCAGGCTCAGATAAGTAGGTGAGGGAAACAAAGGAAAAACAAACAAACTTTCAGAAAACTAACCAAATACCAGGAAACATGTGCCCCTGAGTTCCAACCCTGGCCAGCTTCTACAGGGGGTCTCTTTTCCTTCCTGGCAGAGGCTCTGGGGACAGAGTCTGTACTTTGTAAAGCTGCCACCAAGTAAGGAATCCCACTGGAATCTTCTCCCTGCAAAGCCCATCTGTTCACTGAACAAGTGTCTACTGGAAGTCTCCCTTGCGGGCCCTGGGCCTCTGGCAGGAAACAAGACACCAAGGTCTCTGCGTTTGTGGAACTCACATCTTTCTGGTGTAGAATCAGATAATAAACAAATAAATACATGAACACAGTGGTATAAGTAGGAAGTTAAAAAAAAGAAAAAAGAAGTAGATGAGATGGATAAAGATGGGAGAAGTTGCTCACTTAAACAAAAACTCTAGCCCTAGTCGGGTGGCTCAGCTGGTTGGAACGCTGTCCCATACACCAAAACGCTGTGGGTTTGATTTCCAGTCAGGGCACATGTCTCGGTTGTAGGCCAGGCCCCAAGCTAGTGGCATACAAGAGGCAACTGATTCATGTTTCACTCACGCACTGATGTTTCTCCATCCTTTCCCCTCTCTATTAAAACAAATTAAAAAATAGAAAGAAATGTAAATTGGGGGAGCTGCTATGAAAAACAGTATAGAGATTACTCAAAAAAATTTATAACAGAACTACCACACAACCCAGCAATTCCACTTCTGGGTATTCATTTGAAAAAAAATGAAAATACTAATTCGAAGAGGTATATGCACCCCGTGTTCACTGCAGCACAATTTACAATAGCCAAGCTATGAAAGCAACTTAAATGTCCACTGACAGATGAATGGTAAAGAAGAGTGATTCATACAGATAAATACAATGAAATATTACTCAGCCATAAAAGAAAGAATGAAATCTTGCCACTTGTGACAGTATGTATGAACGTGAAGGGTACTATTCTAAGTGAAATTAGACAGAAAAGATAAATACCTTATGTATGTGGAATCTAAAAACAACAAAACAGAAACAAACTGGTGGTTAACAGAGGGGGAAATCATTGGCAGGTGGTAAAAACAGGTAAGGGGATTAAGAGGTACAAACTTCCAGTTATAAAATAAGTAAGTCATAGAAATGTATTATACAGCATATGTAATATAGTCAAAAATACTGTGATAACTTTGCATAGTGATAGCTGGTAACTAGAGTTAACTGTGGTGATCACTTCGTGATGTATATAGATACCAAATCACTATGATGTACATTTGAAACTAATAAGATATCGTATTTAATACTTCAATTAAAAAAAAAGATGGACCCTTTAAATATTACTTCTTGTCAGCTGCCATGACATTAAGCCTTGTCTATATAGGGCACTGGAAAAATACTGCAAGAGGAAGGGGCTTTTCCTTCTGGTTCCTGTGTGTTCCTCTTAGCAGGATAAATAGAATTGTCAAGAACTTCAGTATTTCTCATGGCCTATGGAGTACCAGCCAACTTATTTCAAGATCTTTTCTAGTTTGGGTTTTGTTTTGTTTTTTAAGATTTTATTTATTTATTTTTAGAGAGAGGGGAAGGGAAGGAGAAAGAGAGCGAGAAAAACATCAACATGTGGGTTGCCTGTCATGCACCCCTTACTGGGGACCTGACCTGCCATCCAGGCATGTGCCCTGACTGGGAATCCAACCTGCGACCCTTTGGTTGGCAGGCCCACGCTCAATCCACTGAACCACACCAGCCAGAATAAGACTTTTTCTAATTTGAAACAACTGGGAAGACACTGGTCTAAGTTTATGAAATGACCATGTTTTCATATTATTATTCCTATGTATACTAGGATTTGGGCACTTTATTCTGTTTGTTCATCCTTATTTGAATGCTAACACCATACTGCTTTGAGTATAAGTGATTTTAGAATTTGTTTTAAAATATGGTATTTCAAGGATCACCTGACTATTCTGTTTCTAAATGTTCTTGACTATTCTGTAACATTTTTTCTTCCATATGAACAAGGAGGTCATTTTATCTAATTCCCTACCTCCAAAAGAAATCCCCACTGGAGTTGTAACTGATTTCCATCACGTTTTTATATATTCCGTCTTCTCACCCAGGAACGTGATATGTATTTCCATTTTTTCAGCTCTTGCTTTTATACCTTTGAGGTTACAATTTTCTTCATACAGTTCCTGTACCTTTCTTTTGATATTTACTTTTAAGTATTTTGTCATTTTAACATTACTATAAGTAAAGTATTTTTCTCCTTACCAGGACAGTTCATTCACCCATTTCCCCCTCACCATATCCCAATGATACCAAAGGATGCTTTGACCTCCCACCCACCCCCACACTACCGTGTCCCAGAACACCCGAGCTTTGCTGATATTATTGAAAACATTTCATTCAGTCAAGTCAATTCTCTCTTACAATGTCTCCTCTATTTCAAAGACCCTTACTTCACATTTGTATTACATATTCCTCATCACTCTCAATGGATACAATTATACATTTACTATATACAATATGCATATACTCATATCAATGTCCACTGTCCATCACTACCTCCTCTCCTCCTCCCATTGTGGGGTCTCTATACTATCTGTTTGATTAGAGTATGTTGCTTGGAGTGGAGTCTGTGGGTGATACAATCTCTGAGCACCTGTACACTTGCAGAGGGCTTACTTTTACCTGAAAGGTGAATAACATCCAGAATCTAGGATTCTTGGAATGCAGGCTTTTTCTCTAAACGGCCTACAAATGTTTCTTACACCACCATCAAAGTTACAGTATTACAAATAATCTGTTGTTCTGTCATTGTAGTTTTAACTCTATGTTCCTATCTACGAGCTTTTGGGGGCTTTTTCCTTTACCAATGACTTCAGAACATGCCTTCAGAAGAGGTTTGTGCCTTTTCTTATCAACCTTGCCTCCAACACAGTGAACTCATTCAATCTGCAGTTTTTTTCAATTTGCAATCTCTTTTCAGCTGAGGAAATTTTTCTTTTATTAGTTATTTCTCTTTCTAAAATTCTTATTATTTGCATTTAGGTTTCCCAAATCTATTCTCCAAGTCCTTTAACTTTATCTTCATGAGTTCCCCCTCTAACTCTTGGTATTTTTGTTCTAAGCTTTGAAATTGTTATTTTAATTGACCTGAGTTCACAAAGGTGGGTAGCAGAGATGGGCTCCAACTGCCATATTCCCACAGTTATTTCAAAGGGGACCAAATGCTATCTTATCACTCAAGTAGAGAATAAAAATGCTTCTGAGTGCTCAAAAGACAATTACCTAAAATAATATTTTTAAGCCCAAACAGCTATTTGTTGAGAAGTTACTACATTAAAAATTAATTAATTAATTAATTAAAAGTTACTAGACTGAAAACAGGAGATCTGCCTTTTATCTATCCCTCACCCTCTCAATAGACCTTGTACATAAACGTGCTCAAAGTACCTATATTGATACATTCAGCACCTCTGAAGTTCCAAAAGGTGGGAGACCTTGTCATTACACTCAAGAAACCTACAGTCTGGGGAGGCAAAAAAAAAAGAAGCCATAATATACATATGTTATGGGTTTATATCATATTATACATACATTGTAATATACATATATTATCCAAATAGTGGAAGCATTACTCCATACAACAACAGTCTAAAACAGAAGAGATTACTACGAACTAACTAGGCCAGCTGGTTTTACATGGAAGCGAAGCCCTGAAACCCAGATACGTTTTAAGAGGAGAAAAGGCAGTCCTAACAAAGAAAACACCGCAAAGGCACAGCGGTGGGAATGAGCCTGTCAGGAAACAAGTCTTGTGAGACAACAGGTCCGACTGTAAGAAAAGAGTCTGTCAGTTACTGGCAAGGAAATCAGAAGTCTGGCTTCATTCACTGGCTGAGGAAGCACTCCAAGCTCTTGCGCTCAAGCATGCTGTCCTCAGGCAGCTCACAAAGGCAGATAAGAACATTCAGGCAAACGAAAATTTCACAGCTTTAAGATAATTTGAAAAATAGTTATAATACAGAAATAACATTAGAGAGCAGAGCTCAGAGAACCAACTAATGAGGAGGCTGCATGTTTTTTTTAAACAGGAAGTTTGTCTTCTAGTATTTCCCTTGGTCTCCTTGAAGAAAAACAATGCTATGGAGAGGAAAACTCATACCTATGATTTTTCTACATGTTAAACTTAAAAATGAAAGTTTTGCCAAACCAGAAAGGAAGTCCAATAATGTAAGAATGACAGGAACTCTTTCAAATTTTAAGACAGGGAAAAAAATACGTAACTATGTACAGTGATGGACCGATGTTAACTAGACTTATTATGGCGATCATTTTGTAATATCTACAAGTACTGAATCATTATGTTGTACACTTGCAACTAATATAATTGGATGTCAATTATACCTCAATTTTTTAAAAAATTTTAAGCCTGTTTGCCTCAGTCGCAGATCTACTAAACAAGAAACTGTCAGAAGCTCTGCCTAGCGATGCCAACTAGTCCCCTTTTGTAAAGGAGACTCAGCCACAAGACTGGTCAGCACCATCACGGTTCATGCCTGAGCTGAGCTAAAGCCCACAAGTTCCAGTCTATGAGTAACTTGAGAAACATAATCCGAAGTCCTTAAAAAGAAAGAACAGTCCCACAGATATTGTAATTTACCCTAAAAGCAATATTCCTCTGAAAATAGTTATCAGAGCACCATTCCTTCACAAAATAAGAAATGTCCAAGAAAAATCAATTAAGTACAAGTCATTTTAGAAATATTTATATTAACCTATACATTAAAGTTAATAATTAAAATTAAACATTAAATACCCTAAGGAGGGGAACACTGACAATAGTAAAAGTTCCTTCGTAACCAGAATGTAACCACTATCCTGTGTCTAGAATCCAGAAGGTTACATCCAGTGCACACTAAGGACTTTCCCAAGACGCCAGACCTATGGAGTTCCATTTAGGGCTGTCCTGTGAGACATCCAAAATATTTTCCTCCTGGGTTTTCAGCTTCTCATCATCCCCATCTCAATGCAAGGAAGAAGAATAAGTTCATATCAAAACATAAGCACATAAAATTATCTTTTACTTTAGATTAGTCTTACAGGATTTTACCCAATATTTTTTGTTCTTTTAAGAAATAAAGAAGCCACATCTTGTAGGAAGCTAGGCTGGCATGAAGGAAACTCTCCTAATATGTTTTAGAGTTCTGATGCCCCTGGTTCTGGCAAAGCAAGGTCAAAAACAACCAATCTCACTCCTTGCCTTGGCTGTTATAGCTCAGTTGGTTGGAGCGTTGTTCCATAATGCAAAAGTTGTGGGTTTGATTCCCGGTCAGAGCACACATCCATGGGATTCAGTCAGGGGTTCAATCCCTGGTCTGGGCACTTACAAGGCAACTAATCAATGCTTCTCTCTCATATCGATGTTTCTTTCTCTGCCTTCCTCTCTCTCTAAAAGCAATAAAAAAAAGTCCTCAGGTGAGGATTAAAATAATAATAATAATAAAATAACCAACCTCACTCTTATTTTATCTATTTCTCTGAGAATAAGATAGAGCATTCCATTCTTTTCCCTCCAGGTGACCCTTCCTCCAAAACTCCAAAGACAGAAGCTGTATCTTAAGTGGGACCCAACAGTTAAAATGGAAGAGAATTTTGCCAAAACTACTTGAAAAATTATTCAGGGAGATGGAGGAGAACAGCAATGTGGAAGCACTATGGAGGTCGGAGCCAAGCTGACTTGGGTTCCAACCCTCAGCACCCTGGACTGTCAGGCTTCACATTTTTTAACAAGTCTCTACAAAGTGGAAAGCACACCCCTATCTTTAGGAATTGTTAGGATTAGACGCACATTTCAAAGACTTGCCCACAGCCATACAGTAAGCAGAAGTAGGACTTGATCTCAGTTCTAAATGACTCAAGTCTGGAGTTCTTTCCCCTCTGCCCTTCACTCATGTCAGAATGGTACTGTTAGAGGCAGGGAGAACAATAAAGATCAGGTAGTGTGCAACGACAGGGCAAGACTTGGCACACACTGCACTCCGCAACATTCAGGTGCTTTTCGCTAGCCCAGTTCCCTCATCATTGTGATCACAGGAGCTATTTATGCAGCACCTACTTACAGATGGGGCACGGCATCCAAAATACTAAGTACAGGGCCTGTTACATAATAAGCACTCAATAATTGATGCCTACTTATACAGAGATCTTAACTCCTTAAGAGAGCTTAGGAAAGGCTGGCTTCTCACAGGAAATTGAGTGGAACACAAATTAACCAGGCAGAAAAAGGAGAAAGAACATGCCAGAGTGGGCACTTCTCAAAGAAAGGCATCGTGTACAAAGGCACGGCTGTGAAAAACCACAGTGCATTCAGGGAAGTACAAGTCATCCTGCATGGCCAGAAAAGAGAGAAACACATGGAAGGGGCAGGAAATGAGGCTAAAAACGCAGGCAGGCCTGGGTGCACAAAAGATGCTTGGTTTCTTCCCGTGGATCAGAGAAGCCAATGAAAACTTTTAAACAGGGGAAAGGACACAGTTAGATCCGAGTTTCAGAATGAGCACCCCCTCCCAGAATAGAGAAGGAAAGACTGGAGAAATAGAGACCCAAGGAAGGCAGACAAGTTAGGAGACTACTGCAATAATCTTAGCAGAGGTGATAAGGATCTCTACAAAGACAGGGTAAATGAAGGGGAGGAAGTAGAATCAACAAAAGTCAGTGATCCATTAGAAATTAAGAATGACCCCCAGTTTCTGACCTGGATTAAGTGGACATTCTGAATTAGGGAGTAATTTGTGGAGCGTGTTGAAATAAGGAGAACAGTTTTGGACTTAACGAAGTTATAGCTGTCCCAGGGAACCAAGGGGAGGTCTGCAGCGCAGGAATCAGAGCTAGAGACAGAGACCAGGGAGCCACCTCCCAGCCACAACAGTTGGAGCCCTGGGCAAGGGCGAGATGACTCAGCAAGTGTGTGTGAAGTGAGAGGAAGACTAATGACAGCTATCAGGAACACCCACATCAGGAAGAAGAGAAAAAGAAGCCCTAGAAGAAACAGTTAGGGAGGCGGGGAAAAGTGATGCTATAAAAGCTAAGGAAGGAGAGAGTTTTATAAAGATAATGATCTACAGTATTCAATGCTGTAGAGAAAGATGCTGTATCCTGTGGGTACTTTTCAGTCTGAAAGTAGAAGTCATTGGTGACCTTGTAGACAGTTGTTTGAGAGGCCTGAAGAGGCACAGCAATGGACTGGGGGGTGAGCAAAGGTAAGAAGATAAAGGAACTGCAGTAGCCTGCACTTTCTAGGATCAATGAGCAGGAGAGAGTGCCACCACAGGACAGCAAGCTGATTCCAATACGAGATGTGGGAAGCTCCTGCTTTTAAGTTGGGAGAAACTTCAGCATATTTATTACAGGCTGAAGGAAAGGAGCCAAGAGCCAAGTGTTAAGTGAGAGGCTAAAGACAAGAAAAGAGACAAAGACAAAAGACTGTGAATGAATAGATCAATCAATGAAGTACGCTCCCAAGATCCCAGAAGAGGAGAATATGGGACTGAACACAATCAGAGGGACGGACTGTTGAAGAGTAGGGGGTATTTTTTCCTCTGCAAAAAGAGGGAAAAGGAATAAGGGTGGGAACTGATACAGATAAATTTGTGAGTGTTGAGGAGGGAAGCTGAGGGAGTTTGGCTTTCCTTACAAGCTAGTGAGAATGAAAGGTGATAGACTTGGTTCTTAACTTTGCTTCACAGTCCTGTTTAAGAAACTGATGAAAGCTGTAGACTCTGTCCCCCAAAAGGGCACATAGGCACTCACGTTCAATCCATACATCCACAGATTCTGTCAGCTATGAGCTATGGAATTCCAAAGAAATGGCCTTTCACAAGTAATCTTGACCATAGAAGAAAAGCAACTTATTCATTAGAATCATGAATATTTAAAAACTCTCACTTAAACTTCAGTGATGCACTCAATCACCAAAACGAGATGAACTACTTGTATACAAAAGCACTAGCTCAGACTTTCTAGGAGTAAAAATCTAGGAGACCGTATTTTTGTTGAAAGATGAAACATAAATCTAGAGGTGAAGGGAGTCAAAAATCAAACCCTTAAATCTAAAGATAGAGGACTGACAACTGCAGGAGGTAAATGCAACCCAACGGAAAAGTGGATGCAAGAGAACTCTGCGAGGAGGAACCCAAAGTGTTTGTTCACTAGGCACAAGTGGAGAACTAAGTGATTTTCAGCAGATGTGCCCCCAGATTTTTCAAACATGCAATACCTGACTACTTAGTCGGGGCACTAGCCTCTTTTTCCTTAGGCTGTCAAGTAAAAAAATGACAACAGCCAACACAATAGCCGTCTGGTGTGAATGAATCAAAATTATACCTACTTTTTTGGTTGGACTGGCAAAAAATATATTTTTTGATGTGCTGCGGAATTTTGGTAACTAGTTTACATGGCCATGAGATAAAAAAAAAAAGGTTGAAAATAGCTGAACAAAGAAAGGAAGAGTCAAAAACTCTCTGAAGGTTCTGAGCATCCACTTGTGCCTTTTCACAGCTCGCACATGCCTGAGTCTCAGAAATCATGCTTATACCTTGGAGCCACCTGCCAGAACTACAGGCTCAGAAATGTGCACATGCCGGAAGTCTGTATGAAACAAGCCAGCTGCTCTTCTCTGCTCCAGTCAGCTGCCTACAGTGACCCAGCGCGTGATGAACTAGGGTAGAGGGTGCCGACAGAAGCGACTGACGATGGAGGGAAGTCTTTCAAAAATATATGTACACGAACTGATTCCATTCATTGCTGCACATATAACCACACCCTGCTAAGTAACACACAATATTAAAAAAGCCAAGTCACTGCAGGTCACTATCAGAAATAAAGATTACATTTACCAAGCGCTAGGTGTGCGCCACACACTACACTCCGTTTTTCTCCTACTATCTCATTTTAAACCTCCGTACAACTCTAATGAGAATGACATTCCTTTTTTTTTAAGTACTGAAGACACTAAAACCAGGGTGGTTAGGCAGTCTGTGCAAAGTCACAGACCTGATAAGTGACAGGCCAGGACTGGGACCCAGGCCCACCAGGTGCCAAAACCTGTGCCTCTCAAATGACTGATTACACAAGCCCGCCTTCTGCCACAACCAAATCCCCAAGACGACTGAGTCACTACAGCATGGAGGTTGAGAGCACAGGCATCACAGACTGACAGACGAGACAGAGACTTTATGTTTCAATTCAAATCAAATTGAAGTGAGCAAAAATGTACTGCACTCCTAAAACAATACAAGGAAGAAAAAGTTGAGAGTTATTTAAAGAAGCTTAAGGTGTAAATGACCTCACCTCTGTAGGAGCTTACATCATGAAATAAAAAGTGATTTAAATTATTATAAAACATATGACCGGCAAAAGTGATATAAACTGTAAATGCTGTAAGGTTATAAGCAAGAGAGCTCACAGTGGCCAGGGTCAGTTTCATTAAAAAGGTAGTATTTCGGCTGGACTCTCATACAGAATTGCGAGAAATTCTACACACTAGCAGGAGGGAACACTTCAAAAAGCATTCCTGAACTAACCATGACAAGAGACCATAGAAAACTGTAGTAATGGTAACACAAATATAGTGTGAAGACTCTTTTTCACCAGTTACCTGAACTATCAACCCTGAGTTGCTAAACCTTTCACAGGCCAGGAAAGAAAGCAGCCACCAAGGACTGGGCTAAGAGGGAAGAGTTTCTCTTATCCAAAAATCCAGCTCAACGCTACAGGACTGTCAAACAACAAGATTAATTTTCAAAACACACTATGGAACTAAGGCATCCAAGTAAGCGCTCTCCTTTATAGCAAGGTGAATCATTCTTCCAACAGAAAGAATTTGTCACCACTTTTGGAACTGCCCTCAAAACCATTTCACAATCATTCTAATTTTCTGACAGTCATGACTAAAAACCAGTTTGTAATCACGCTAATTTTTTCAATCACAAGCAGTTTGGACTCCAAAAGAACATCAAGCAGCTTTTCTCTAACCTGACTTCAGGTAATCATAAAATGAAAATCCACACTCAGAGGATGACAGTTTGCCACCACAAGGATTTTCAAAATAATGTGCCATGGGCCCTGATAACAATTCCTCAAGGTGAGTTCCAACGAAAGAGGAGTACAGCCCACCAAAAATAAATACGTGCAAATTTTTAGGGTGTGGATCACTTAGATAATGCCCGGGTTGGATTATTTAAAAATCCACACACCTGCTTTCCTTAATGCTCCTAGCATCAGGTATGTCGGAGGCTTAGACACAGCTTTCTGATAAAGGTGTGTCCTATTAATCCATGACTATGCTACAGATTTAGTTAACTTTCCCATTATAAGTTAACCCTCTTGGATCTGCCTGTTTTCTGGAGGCTTGATTCTAGTTGTCGTTTCTGAGACTGTGAAATACCATCTCTCTCCAGTATCTTACCCTCGTCCTCTTCTACTTCCCCACCCTTCCCCACTCCTCAGCAGGACTCCTTCAACTCCCAGGGCTTGGCCCTCTCTTACCCCTCCACCTTCAAGGTGGACCCAGCCCCGTGTTTTAAGGACTGCTGAGATTTGTGATGAAATGGATAAGAGAAAGGGAGGATGTGACTGTGTTTGTTGTGTTTGTGCTCAGAGAAGTGTTCAAACAAGAAAAGGGAGGGTCCCTTCCTGTAAGTGTTATTTTATCTTAAATACCTTTCCAGTTGTCATCTTTGGACTGTTCTCAGACACTGAGAGACTTGCATTCCTTCCGACAGGCCCCAGAAGTACGAGATTTATGTCCTCCTTTCCTTCACACACAGGACCGAACTGCAGAGGCTAAATCACAGCCTCTCTACCAGCCAGCAACCCAATCTCATCTTTAGAGTACTCTGCTGCTTCTTTTTTACAACAACAGAGCAGACAGCTTCCTCTTTTCTTAGAAGGCAGCCTCTGTACAGAACTTCATCATGGACTCACGTGCGCACTGTTTTGTTGGTATTTTTAAGTGATTTCCCGACCAGACTTGAAGCTCCCTGGAAGCTGATACAGTACCCTGCTCATCTCTGTATCCCTAGTAGTAGTGGGCACAAAATAAATGCCTGAATCAAATACATGAACGACAGATTTGAAAGAGTTCAGAAAGAGAATTAACCAGACTAAATGGAACTGAAGCACACAACTGTTTTGTAGCCTTTCCTCAAAGTAAAAGAGTTAACAGCTTGTGCAATCAATAACAGCCAAGATATTAAATCATATGATGGTAACAGATGCCATAATTACATGACAACCTAGGATGATGGCACTTAATACATGAGCAACTTTAGACAAAACACTTAACCTTTCTGTGTCTGTTTTTCCCTGTTAAACTAAAGAGGGCAGAGGGGATTTCCCTGACTGCTGTGGCTTAGTGGATTGAGTGCCAGCTTGCAAACCAAAAGGCTGCTGGTTGGATTCCCAGTCACAGCACATGCCTGGGTTATGGGACAGGTCACCAGCTGGGGGTGTGCAAGGGGCAACCAATTGATGTATCTCTCTCTTGCTTTCTCCCTCCTTCCCCCCATCTCTGAAAATAGATAAATAAAATCCCAAAAATGGGGTGGAGATGATAGTATCTATTTACCTAATCACAAAGTCATAACGAAGCTTGGATGACATGATATATAAGATTACATTAATACATTAATATAATGTATTATCAGGCATATTTAAACTAATAATTTTCATATTAGTGTTACTTTATGTGCATACTTAATTAAAACATGAATAAAGTTCAGACAAAACAGCCTATTGTCAAATATATAGTAAATATAATATATGTGGATCATGAAAATTTTTTCAACCATAGGGATTTCTATAGAAGCCTCCTATCTATTCTATTTGTCTTTAGAAAAGTTCGTGATTATGTGTAAGTTAAATTGTACATGACTCTGCAGCGAGTTTCAGGCTACTGGGGTTTTTTTTGGTGAAGAAGGAGGCTTTAACCTCCAAGTCCATTCTGACCTGCCTGGAGCCTCAGCCCCGGCACTGGGCTGTGCACCCGGCTCTGCAAAGACAGTCCAAGGAGGCACCAACCGCGTTTCAGCACAGAGTTGGCCGATCTATCACCAAAGCCTGCAACTGAAAGTACAGGCAAAGCACAAAGATAATTCTTTAACAGTAGACAGCTCAGACTATCAATATTATTAGGACCAAGTATAGCCTGAACCTGAAAAAATATTAGTAAAATCAAGGAATTTAGTGCACCAACGCCAGCAACACATGATAAACATGTAGTTAAAAGCATCTTCTTTTTGGAAGAATAAAGTACTTTTGTCAGAGCAGTAACTGTAGAGAAAACGTAAAACAAACAAAGGTTGGTTCCAAATATGGTACAAACATCACAGATAACACCATGCTATAGATTCAGGGGCTGTTGGGTTGTTTCAACTTGATTTGAATGCCTAAAAATATCTACCTACTTCTCCAGCAACCACTCTCCGTGCTTTAAGCAAGAGCAAAACAGATGGCCAAGCTGCTGACACTGCAGGCCCAAGGTTCTTCAAATGCATTTTTCCACTTATCCACTGCTAAAAAGATGAAATACAGGGATAATACAGTACAGATCTAAAAGAAACCAATGGAAACTAAGTTATATGTCATCCAAAATAATCCTGCATTGGAAAGCAAACCATGTCCCTAAAATCTTTAAGCCTTGGTAGTCAGTTTGTAGGAGTTTCACACCTCTCTGAAGGAGAGAGAGGTGAGCTAATCACTGTGAGTCCTAGAAACAGTTCCTCAGAATCATCTCTAGAAACACCCCGAGTAGTAAACAATAATCAGCTGGAAGCAGAAATATCAAGAATAAGGAGCTTCCAGGATTTCCCTCTACGTGCAAAAGCAATCAACTCCTATTTTTAATCTTGTTCTGGCGCAGCAAACATCCAGCCCAACCTCCCTTTCTGGCTAATCAAAGATAGCTGATTTGTACTACAAAGTAACTGTTTCGAAAGTCAGAGCTGCATGGAAGTCATCACAGATTTAAAGGCAATGCTTTAGTTGAGAAGGACAAAGTGTGTTGAAGAGGCAGAAGGAATGGCAATGCCCTAACCACAGAAACAAACTGATCCACTGCCACTGATTTGGGGACTGGTCAAAGAATAACTTCCTAACTGATTAATTGAGAAATAGATACGTTGGTAGCTGAACGCAAATGAAATTTCCTTCCATGTCAAACTAGACTTATAACACTCAAATCTACTTCTGGTTTTTCACTGTAAAGGACGGGTGGGGGTGGAGAAGATAATGTCTCCATAAGTAAACGAAAAGTCAGAACTCTCCTGGGAACTTGCCACATTCTTCTTCTCCAATCAACAATTTTTAATCCACTTGAAAAATGCCAGTGAAGTGGGCCTGTGGCAAGGAACTGAGTAAGAATGTGCAACACTGGGGACACCACCACAGTGCTGACATCAACCTTGGACAAAATGCTGCTTTTGTCTCAGAGGCAGCCTGTGACAAAAACAGGAACTTTACGAGAACTGATCACAACTGCACAAGAAGCCTGATCACATGTCCACAAAAGAGCAATGTTTCATTGTTATCTGAGGGACTTCTCTAATAACAGTGGCTTGATTTGTTTCATTCTTTTAATTCTCAAAATAAACCCAGCCCCCCTAGTACCAATCCATTGTCAAAAGAAAGAGGGTGCCGGCCAGGATTTGGCTGTTACCTGTCCTTCCTTCTTCAAAGACTCTAAAAGGTGACCAGGTGCGAGAAATGCAGCTCGAATACAGGCACCAGGGGAAAAAACCCTTATGACAAAGGTGGTCTCAAAGCAGCAGCGTGTGTGTCTGTCTGTCTGTCTGTCTCTCTGGATTAAAGCCTCTGCTTCTAATCTCTCTAGGACCCTCAGTGGCCCACCCTGCTTCTATCTCACTGTCACTGGGAAGGCGTCTCGCATTGTTAAAGGAGGAATATATGCTGCAGATTTCCCATGTGTCTTTTTTTTTTTTGAAGGGGAGAGGGTGGCTGAAAAAGGCGTGGGGCCCTCCCCTCGAAAAGGGTAGAAGACAGGAGAAAGCTGTCAGCCACCCTGCTAGCAGCCTCACCCCCACCCCCACCGTGCCCACATGCCCGGACCATGCCCGGACTGACGCGGAGCGCGCAGCTTTGTCTCGGGTTTCGGGACACAGGGAGCGCAGAAACAGCCCCGGCCTGCGGAGGACCTCTTCCCCATGCCCCTGCTTAACCCCCTCCCAGAGAACACAATGAACGACTCGGGAAACCCATTTCACCGGGTGGGAGAGGAGGGAGGACAGCCCTTCGGAGCCGGGGCCAGATTTCCGGCACCATCCTCCCCTCTCGCCCGCACGGCCACCAGGGCGCGCGGCGGCGACCAGGTCTCCCTCACGCCAGGATCCGCAGCGGCGTCCGGGCGCTCGCACCCCCTCCCGGCTCCTACCTTCAGAGAGCTCCAGCTCCAGTTCCGCCAGCTGCGCCCGCACTTCGGGCGGCAGAGCCGCCACCGCGGCCGGCGCGGGTTCCAGGCCTCGCTCCGCCATCCCGGCTCCGCCAGCCACACTCCGGAAGACAAGAGAGGGGGCCGCAGGAGGGACGGACTGACGCGGGCCCACACCCCGGCTACAGGATCCGGCTCCGGCCGCTGAGCGCCGCCAGTACCGATGCTACCGCCGCCGCCATGAGCGAGGGTCACGTGAGCGCGCCAGCCCCGCCCCCGGGCTGAGGACGCTCCACCTCCACAGTCCGGTCGAACTCGGAACTCGTGGGCTTATGGCGCCCTCTGTTGGGAAGTTCCTGAAAAGACAACCGAAGCCCGCCTCCCCGAGTTCTCCAACAAAATGGGCTTAAGAGGTAGATGGTGTGAACACGCAGCGTTTATTTAACTTTTTACGAACTCGTGTGCGAGGACTCTTCAGGGACTCCTGGCTATACTTTTCCAGCTCTCTTCACTTAGTAGTGTTTGTCTTTGTTTTGTCCCTTCCTGCATTTTACCCTGATCGACGTCTACCCATTTATAGGGATGTGAAAACAGGCATTTACGGGTCCCATTTGCCAGGAGCAATTTTGTTTCGATTTCAGTTCTAGCATTTATGACAGTGGAGGGAAAATCCAGTTACTCCTGCCTAGAATTCTAACTACTTGCAAGAGAGGAACTTAGTCTTCTTTATCTTTTTATCCTTCTCAGTGTATGACTTAATGGGTATTCCACAAATAATATTTTAATTCGATATAAGGAAGATGCAAACATTTGTGTACTTTTATCAGGAACTACTGGGCAGATGCTTAAATTGTCACTCATATACTTTCGTTAAAAGTATTCAATCTTTTTTTAATGCCATAATTCCCCTTCACAATTTGGGAGATTCTGGTGTTTTCATCTCACTTCCATGCCGATCCAAAAATTGTTCTTTAAAAGAACAGACCCCCAACATTTATCCACTGTGAATGTCTAGTCAATATATCAATTATAGGCTGGAAGAAAAAAAAATTAAGTTGAGAAAATAATTTCAGCTTGAAAAAAAAGGAAGACTGTGACAAAAAGGTCAAGTTTGGTATTTCCTTTTAACTGCCATAATGTAGAATTTGTGGGAATGTATGTATGTCTGTCATCTGGTTTACATAAGAAACTGTTGCAGTGGTTTTTTTTAGGAAAATTCACTGACGTTCCCATCAAAAAGTTAGGTCCCTGTCCCCTCCCCAAGAATCTGGATGGGCTTCTGCTTGCCTGGACAAACAGAACACTGTGTGATGATACTACATGACTTCAGAGGTCCGGTTCTAGAAGGCCATGCAGCTTCCCCTGGTTCTTGGGATGCTCTCTCTCCAGAGACCCCCTCTCAGGACCCTCTCTCTCATGACACTCTCTCTCAGAACCTAGCAGCCATGCAGGGAGCGGCCCCATGGAAGGCCATGTGAAGTGCTCTGCCCAATGGCTCCAGCTAAGTCCTGGCTTTAGTCATCCTAGCCTCGGTGATTTCAGCCTGTGGGCATGTGAGTCTTCCTAGCGGACGTCTGAAACAGTGCAGAGCACAGACAACCTGCGCCTATTGCGCCCCCTCCAAGTGCCTGTGAACATAATATAACAGTCCTCTTTTTGTGCCACTAAGTTTGAGGTCATCTGTTACACAGCAAAAGACTACTACAAGAAGGGCCTCGTTCATCCTCTTAAAGCCCTTCACCCTTTTTTCCTTGCCAGCAAAGCACAACAAAACCTACTGAGGCTGAATATGCCAAATGCTCATGTTCCCACCCTCCTTGGCAGGGGTGTGATCCATTAAGGGAACTACTGGAAGGGGAACATCTGGGGAGGATTTTCCTCCCTGAGGAGAGAGGCACAGGACAAAATGGCTCCTTTATTTCCGTCCTGTGTTTGGATGTTGTCCTATTCAGTGTACCAGCAGTCATCTTACAACCACAGGGAAGCTGAGAGAAATCCAGAGACACCACCTAGAACTCGACAGACTTGGTCTGCTGAAACAACAGCTTGTGGAACTACCTATTGGGGGTTTCTCCTTGCTATACAAGTAAATGGGTTTAAACCTCTTTCTGTTAAATATTGTTATTTATAGCCTGAAGCTTTTCATCTGATACTGAATATGTTACCAAAAAAGGTAGTATTATAGGTGCACCAAATGTTTCACTAGGGCAAATGACTGGATAAATTCAGGATTTGAGGGCTGGGGTAGGTTGACTATGAATTCATACAATATGTATGAATATGTAAACAGTCTGAGGTCCCGACTGAGGACAGGTGGAGACGTTTGGCTTTGCTAATAAGCTTTTCAGGCTGGAGGAAGCCAACTTCTGTGACCAAATGAAAGCGAGCATAAACAGAAGCAAGAACACGAGCGATTGAACAGGTGATAAAACCAAAAGGATTCGGGCTCCAAATCTCTGAAGAGCCTCAGGACCTGTCATTAAACACTTTGTCATGTGATGGGGCAATTTTAGTAAAGAATACAAGCCTGGCAGGAAAAAAATTAGATTTAGGGTGATATTTTCCCCCTGAGGCCATTGATTTCAAATCGTCTCAAGGACAGACCTTGAAACTACAGGAGAAACGTATCTGCAGAGAGGCAGAAATTCTCAAGCTTAACGACTGACCAGTGCTGGCCAATAGAAACACAATGTGAGCCACGTGTGTAGTATTAAACTTTTTGGTAGCTACACACATTAGGAAGTAGAATGAAATAGCACATCCCGAACGTTCAGGGGGCCCAATAACTACTGTGGCTACCTTACTGGACATCACGGGTCTAAACAAAATCATTCCCTGATTTATTAGCACATGGAGTTGACTGGGTTAAAAAGTCTGGAAGCCCACTCGTTTTTGCAGCAAATATAGTGCCAGACATATCACACCTGGCTTTAACCAGCTCTAATGATTCAACACTGGCAGCAGCCCCCAAACTCTCAGCTGCCAGCCACGGGAAAACAGCTGCCAAAGCTCTGCAGCCCCTGAGGAAGGACGTATACCTGATGTCTATCTTGGGTGTGCCAGTGAAGGCCAGTGGGTAATGGAGACACTCCCTGAGGTCAGGACTACAAGCTGCCAAACTAGTTATCACGTTTACACTCCCTTTGCCAGGGTAGGGCAGCCATACTAGTTCTGCCAGGCTGTACGGGTACGGTGGACTGTTTGCAAAAATGGCTGCAACAACCCCCTCTCTCCACCCCCGCACTGTACTCACTGCCCTTAGGTAGACCCCCTCCTATATGCTGAGTGTCATCATGACTTACTTCGGCCATTGAGACAAGAGCAAATGTGACACAGAGATTGGCAGACTTGCAGAGTCCTTGTGCGTTGCCCACCCCCCACCCCCTGCCCTCTGCTTTTGGGAGCTATGAGACCACTGTCTCATGAGTGAACATGAGCTAGACTCAGATGAGGAGAGATGTGGCCCAACTATCCTCATTGTTCCAGGCCAAACCCAAGCACCTGCTAGGTAGATGAGTGAGGCCACAGACTGCCCCGTGAGCACAGGTGCGCAAGTGAGACAGGCCAAGCCCAAATGGCCAATGCGCATGAGCAAGATGGCTGCCGTTTTAAGCAGCTAAGTTTTGCTGGTTTGTTACACAGCGAAAGCTGATAAAAACAGGGCAGGATGTCTGCTCCGGAACAGTGTATTGCATGTTTCCTTTTTTTGTATGGGATATTACACACACTTTCTCATCTGGCATTGTGTTTTGCATTGGTTTTCAAACTTAAGCATCAGCATCACGTGGAAAGGTTATTAAAACACAAACTGCTGGGTCCAGCCAGAGTTTCTGATTTTCTAAGTTTCAGCTGTGGCCCAGTAATTTACATTTCTAACCAGTTCCCTGGTGACGCTCATGCTGCTGATGTGACGTCACCACCCTGGGAGAACGATTGGCCTATCAGGGGTGTCGGAGACAGTTAACTGGTCTTGTAACCCTGGTGGCTGGTCCACAAGAAATCATCTCATGGAAGGAGGAAGATGGCAGTCCCAGAGGTCTTGGACTTGGAACTGGAGGAGGTAGCTGCATGATATTGGGGTGGCCTCCTTTTGAAGGAGGGGATGAGATTTCATGTGAGTTACATGCATTTTTGTGTATAAGGGAATAAACGTTCGCCACAATTCAGTGGGCTGTGATAGAGGGTGTGAGCTGTCTACCTAAAATTCATTTCCTCTCCTTTCTACTTTGTCTAGAGTCCAGCTGCCACCATAGAGGTTGATAATGCCAGACACTCCACTTCCTTTATGGCCAAGGCATGATTAGCATGTCATCTCATCCCGGCTAGACCTAGAAGAAAGTCTTCCTGAGGGGAGAGGGCAGAATTCTGGGAAAGATACTCTTCCCTGAAACGGGAGACATATGAGGAGAGTCCTGAGAGCTCTGCTAGGTTCTTGGACAATTACACTTTCAGAATTTCGTGGCAGGGGCAAGGCTGGCAAACAAAAGCATGGGACAGAGTCCTGAAGGTGGTGGCAGGAAGTGGCAGCCTGGAATGACTTGTGGTCTACCTTCCAGGATACCCAAAGGTGCCTGTTGGGTGAAGGACAGGCGAAGGATCTTGTCAAGGAGTCTCTCACCTGCAGGCAGAAGCAACACAGTTTTTGCATTCATTTTACAAAAAAAAGTTTTTTGTGAGATGAACCAACATCACAGGAGTGACACGGAGATTTCTGTTACTGCGTCCATCTGAAACCGTGCGGGAAGGGGGAGGAGCACACGATGTGTTCTCTTCAGTGTAGGAAGATTTGGGAAAATATTAGGAGGAAGGTTCCCCTCCTAGATGTGTTGTGACATGTAACTGGTGTGATTAAAAGAAAAGGCATCTTCTCTCACTGCATTAAGTGGAATGCTGCAGGAAGTAGAAAAATAAACTAGCTTTTATGGAGGAGAATTAGAGGTTCACACTGTGCCATTGTGATTGTAATGTGTTTTTGGAAAATTGAATTATAGGCTCATTTCTTGTGAATGAACCACTCCCTAATAGTCATTTGCCTTCTTCCAGGCTCCTGGAGCCCCAGTTAAGTACTGTGTCTTAAATTGATTATGCAAAGTACTTGCACCAATATTGGGGATATAGCCAATGTAGTCACCAAACTTAGAGAAAAGGTCTTGATTCAGTTCCCTTTCCCCAGCCGATGGCATCTTTCCACTTTCTCATCTCCAGCTTCATTGAAGAATTCTCCTCGGGGGCAGCAGGTTGTTTTGCTTTGGCCAGTGTTCGTACCTGGAAGTCTGACTACAGCCCTCACCTCCAGCAACAAGCCTAGTCCTTGGCTCCTCCCTCTTTCATGCAGAACAATTTGTTTCCCTCCTGGGCCCAAACTCGCAGCCTATTTTGCCTCTTCTTGGCCCCCAAATCCCATAGGACAAAAGGTTTGGCTCTGTGCTCACTGCTTTATGTTTTTGTGTCACTTAAAGTTCATAGATCATAAGTTCATTATTAAGGAAATAAACAGAAGGGAGTGGAGCCTATAAATCAGAGATTTAATAAGAAAAAAAGTATGAGAATCAGGAAAATTTAAATACCAAATATGTAGAAATGATTGTTATATTTGCACATATGGTAATTGCATTGGGATTATGTGACTTTAATAGGTTTTAAAGGGAAAACATACTAAAATACTCATGGATTAAATGGTATGCCTGAGATCTGCCTCCTAGTAGCACACTGGGGGTGGGGCTGAAAGAATGTGCGGGTGTAGATGAAGTGATGTGAGAGCGCAGCCGAAGGCAGGTCCGGGAATGTGCATGTTGAGTATGCTATCTTACACTTTTGTATATATTTAAAAGTTTTCATAACTAAGTATGTTTCAAAGAAATTAAAATTTAAAAAATTAAATGGAATGTTGCAGGAAGTAGAAAAATAAACTAGCTTTTATGGAGGAGAATTACAGAGGTTCACAATGGCACAGCGAACCTCTTTAATTTAAAAGAAATTAAAATTTTAATTTCTTTTAAAGGTCGAATTTTTGTAATCTCATCTT
>PVIA01001054.1:0-21657 GCA_004024845.1 Tonatia bakeri
CCCACCTCCTCTGGGGGCCCCATTCCCCTCCATGGAACTTACTCTTCCTTCTCTGCTGGACTTTTTTCATATATTGGAAGGTGAGATTCTGCCAGTCTTCTCGTGGTCTCGGGTCCTTCCTTCTGCCGTCACTGTCCTGGGGCATTGACAAAGCAAAACATGCCTTTCCTTTCATGACAAGAACAAGGTTTAGCCCTAGGAGCTTCCAGAAACTTCTCCAGGGAAGAGGGGGAGTGGATCACTCTCCCCAGGTGAGCCCAGCACATCCTCAGGACGTCTGACCACTCACTGGCCAAAGGACCCAGAGCTCAAACAGTGTTCGCTGTCTTTCTCACCTTAATACATTTGGGGGAGGGATGCACCTTCTTCGACCAGTGGGTCTGGGTCCACCCCCACCCCTTTGGAGCTTTCTGCTCTCAGGTGAACGGGGCAGGCACTGCTGAGGGGCTGCCTGTCTACACCCTGCCCACCCTGTAGCCTCAGTCCCCACATGGAGAGCAACGGTTGCTACTTGGCCTTTGATAGACATCACGGGATCATCTTCAATTTCGCTGGAGACTTTCAAAGTGATGAAGAGCCACAGGAGCCCGAGGGCCACCAAGGTGAGGAGGCAGTGCCTGATGTAGCACCGCATGGTGCCTGGGCTGGACACGGCTCCTGAAGCAGAAAGCAGCCTGGGGCTGGGGGGTGCCCCCACCCCGCCTCTACTTCTCGGTGTCCCCTGGAAGCCTCCCCCCAACCCGTCCCCCCATCCTGCTCTTCCTCATTGTCACTGTTCCCTTATTTCCCAAGTCTGCTCTATTCTCATGGCGGGGGGTGGGGGGTAGGGGGGGCGGACCTGACCGGATGGCACAGAGCCCTTCTCACCGCCAGGAGGAGGGGCCCCTGTCCCTCTGCTAATTCTCTCTAGGGCTCCGAGAGGAGATTCCACTTTCCCACGGTACCTCCTTCTCCAAATGGGGGTCGGCTGGGGCTCCGGGATGAGGCCGTTTATCTCGGAGAACAGATGGTCACCACCCAGCCTGCTTTTGCAAACCAAAGTGGAACCGTTAAAATAGATGAACTTGAAGGGTTGCTAAGTGCTAAGGAACTGGGTGACTTTCTTGACTTTTTAATAAATGGTATCGTTCACTTATTCCATTTTTTAATATTATTTACAGACCTTGATTAGAACGTGATTCCATGAACTCTGAATAAAAAAGTCCTTTCTCGAGGGTTGGGCTGTGGGACTGAGGGCTGGCTAAGCCTCAAAGGCCGGGGGGTTGGTGGGCAGTGGGGGTGGATTTTTTGCTCTGTGTCCTTCTGTTTCTGAATGATCAGAGGAAATTCTTTAATATGCCTGTCACCAGCTCGCAATTCTTACCCCATATACTCAGGACACAGAGGAAATACCAGTGAGGAATTTCTATGTTCCTGGGGCTGTAACATTTCTGATCTCCCCATTGTCTTTCTTCCTCCCTTCCTTCCCTTCTTTCTTTCTTATTTTTAGATTGTATTTATTTATTTTTAGAGAGAGGGGAAGGGAGGGAGAAAGAGAGAAACTTCAGTGTGTGGTTGCCTCTCATGTGCCCCCTACAGGGGACCTGGCTCACAACCCAGGCATGTGCCCGGACTGGGAATGGAACCAGCAACCTTTTGGTTCACAGGCCAGCGCTCAGTCCACTGAGCCACACCAGGCAGGGCCGATTTCCCCATTTTCGTAGATGACTGCCGGCGGAGTATTTTGGTGGAGGTTAACAGGCTTCTCTCCCTTAACCATTTAGCTTTTCGGTAGGAGTTATACAAATAATCCTCGTGTTGGCAGCAGGGTTTCACAGATTAAACTTTTCTTACCTGGTTTCCTTACGCCAGGACTTTTGGTCAGAGGTGATTCAGACACAAACCCTTGCATGTGAAACAAATTGGCTTCTCTGCTCTAGAACAGAAATGTGTGGATACGGACACTGAGCTCAAAGGCTCTCCAGAAGCAGTCGGTGTCTCTGCCTCCTTTCCCAGTCCCTCTGGGAGCCCGCCGCCTTTCAGCCCTCAGACTGCCACGGTTTCTGGAGGGGGCTGGAGGCAGACAGACCTAGGGGGCGGTGCTGAGTACCAGTCCCTGCGCAGGGCTCAGGGCTGAGAGGCCTGGAAAAGCACAGTGGGGCCTCCCGGGGCCTCCGCCCTTGAGCTGAGCTGCCTCTGTGATGTGATGTGACTCTTGTGAGCTCCCCGCCTGCCCGTCATCAGAGGTGCGCCTGGGCAAGCCCTGCCCGAGAGGCTGCTCAGTCACTCACTGTGATGCGTCAGAGGAACAGCCCCAGTATCTTCAGGGAAAAGAGATGGGAGCTCGCTGGACCCCGAGGAGGGGGAGACCACCTCACACTCCCCACCTTCTGATTCTCCCCCCCAGGCAGGGGTGCTCTTCTCCTCTGCAGAATCCATCCCTCCCCGAATTCAGGTTCTCTCCATTTTCGCCCCACTCCTCGGTGACCCTGCCCAACAGGACTCCTTGAAGCCTTGTCTTAATTAGTGAGTCCCTGTTCACATCAACTGGCCTCTCTGCACCTTTCACACGGCTGACTTCTGCCTCCTGGGAGCCCTTTCTGGCCCGACACCCAACACCTGACCCGCAGGCCGTCCTTCCCGGGCTCACCCTGGCCCCAGGCAGGCTCGCTTCCTCCTGCATACCCGCCTGGGGAGGCCTCGCCCAGTCCTGCGGCTGCAAGGGCTTCTGTACCTATGCGACAGACGGTGTGCGGATTTGTATCGGTACACGCCCAGCATACAGACCGCCGACTCCCAGCTGACCGACCTCCAGCTCTGACCTGGGCCTGAGATCTGGGTTCCTCGACTGGACTGTTCAGTGTCTGCGCTCAGATGAACCAGAGGGACAGCCTTCACAGAGAGAAGGTGGAAGGACACCATCCCGCCCCCAAGTCTCCTCTTCCCCACACTCCCCCACCTCAGGAACGAGTGCTGCCACTGGCCCGGTTCCCCAGCGAGGGAGCCTGTCACCCTTGACTCCTCTGTCCCCTCCACACTCCAGTCTACTCAGTCCTGTTGCCTTTTCCTCCAGGTGCATCCAGAAGGGGACCCTCTCTCACCATCTCACTGTGACAGCGTGGTCCACATTGCTGCCACCTCCTGCCTGGACTAGTGCACCCCCCCCCCACCATTCTGATGGGCCCCTCCCCTCCCCCTTGTTAGCCTGCAGTCCTATCTCCACAGGGCAGTCGGAGACCTTTTAAAATTGTAAGTCAGATGGTGTCCCTCCTACCTTCGAGTTTTCGATGGCTTTCCTTTTTGCAAGCAGGAAAAATCCAAATTCCTGACCATGTCTGAGATCCTCCTTTCTGGAGTAGTCCTGCCTGCCTCTGACTTTACCCCCACCCTGGCTTTTTGGTGAGGGGTCACCCCTTGGATGGACCAAGCTGTTTCTGGGCTCAGGTCTTTGCACGTGACGACTATCTTAGAATCTTCTCCTGTAGATTTTCCGATCGCCGCCTCCTCCAAGCCTCGAACCAGAGGAGGAGCGGTTCCTTGTTCTGCCTCAGCTAGCCTCTCATACTCTCCCAGTGGTCTACTTAGCCAACAGCGCCATTCTGTTTTCCTCAGTGTCTGTTTCTATCTCGCATGTGGTGTTGATTGTCCATTTCGACCCACTAGACCAGAATGTGAGCCCCTGAGGGGCGGGGCTTTGGTTCAGTGCTGCACCTAGAGCTTGGCGCAGGTGTCCTGGCCCCGGGGGGCGTGCTCAGCCAGTGTTGTGAGCTCACACCAGAAATCATGCAGGCACCATCTCTTCCTCGAGGTGCAGGAGCAGTGAGGAGGCCCCGTCAGCCTGCAGAGAAGGGGTATGGGCTCGTGGTTAGAAGCTTAGACTCTGGACTCAGCCGGGCTGGGCCAGCATCAGATTCTGCTGAACTGACTGACCACGTGGCCTCTTTGAACCCCAGTTCTCCCTAATGTTGAGGGATCCATTTCCCTTTACTCTTGAGCCCCCACCCCAATTTTTACTTTTGGATTCTTACACAGACGTTCAGCACTTTGAGTACCTTTCTGAATCTTAGCACCGGATTCCCACTTGTCTGAGGACTTTAGAGCAAACAAAAAGCAGAGGAGCGAGAGGGGGGAAGCCCTGAGCCCCACCCCCACCAATGGCTCTGTGCTATCCTGGGTGTGGGCTCCAGATGTTGCTGGAAGTCCCAATTGTCCTTTGAACCCCAGGGAGGGGGTGGGGCAGGAGCTCATCCCCCCAGTCCAGTACTTTTCCGGAGTCTCTGCTACTACCCCTTTGCTAACTATGACCCTTCAGAAGGTCAGCAAGCTCATCACTCCACCAGCCTCTCCAAGGAGGCATCTCTGCACAGAACACAGTTTGGCCACAAATGTGTTTGGTTGGCCCACACACAGTTTTTAAAAGAATTCAAGTTAAGATCAAACATTTAAAAATTAGGAGAGCCTTGGCTGGTGTGGCTCAGTGGACTGAGCGCTGCTCTGGGTCGCCATTTTGATTCCCGGTAAGGGCACATGCCTGGGTTGTAGGTCAGGTCCTCAGTTGGGGCCATGAGAGAGGTACCCACACATTGCTGTTTCTCTCCCTTCCTTCCCCCCTAAAAGTAAATAAAATCTTTAAAATTAAGGGAGTTTGTACGAAAACCTCAACCTTGGCTTCTCTTGAAAAATGGCAGCTCCCAGCCACCCTGGCCGGCTCAGTGATAGCCCCGGGCGCTGGACAAGCTCTCTGGCTGACTTCACTCACTGAAGCCTGTGCCCTTTGGGCATCTGAGTCTTTGACCCCTGCTCTGAGTCCAGTCCTGGAAGACTGTGCTGGATCTTGGTCTTCTGTAGCACCTCCAGGAAATAAGGAGGGATATCAAAAGATGGGACACAGAGTGACCCCTGGGGTGGGAGGGCTGTGGGCGGAGGTAGGAGGAAGACAACAGAACAATGCAGACAAGTGAGTAATGAACAGTTGAAACAAACCGAAGAGATAAGAGATTCTGACGGGTTTTCATACAGGATTAGACAGTGTTCTGGAGAACTTTCAGGAGACAGGGGCGTGGCCCAAATGCAGAGTAGAAGGGTATGGAGTAAAGAAAACTGACTGCTCCAACTGGATCTTCTTGAAAGCTGCCCAATGGTGGGAAGAGCTGACCTCAGAGCAACTTTTTTCCCATTGAAGGTCACAAAGGATTAATAGGTTACAAACCCAACTTCATGGGTGTCAGCTGGCATCTCTAAGAGCAAGTGTTGTGTTGTAACACTGTTGGTACTGGGAGTCAGTCAAACAAGTGTGAAGCCACTGTGGAGAGTGGACACATGTGGACAGGTTAAGGGGCAGCCACTAGTGGCGTTTGGGACTGGGTTCCTGTGTCCTGTCTGCTCAGTTTTAGGGAAGTTGGCTTGGTGTTTGGGGTCACATACCAGAGGCTCTAGGATCACCATTCCAGTTTCAGCTCTGTGATTATCTATGTCACTTTGGCTAGTTAACCTTTCTAAGCCTCAGTTTCTCCATCCGAAAAAGGATGAGAAACCCACCACCTTCACCAGCTCTTATTCCTGATCGCACAGCATTTTCGGCTGCTCCCTGCCAGGGGAGAGAAGAGAGGGAATCAGCATTTAGGTTTTCATGTATCGGGCAGGGGGTGCAACACAGTTTGGGTGAACACTGTGGACTTCGAGTGAGCTTGGTACGTTCCTAGAGCTGCGTGAAGTTATGATATCATTTGTGTAGGGAAGACTTTGATCCTTGATACAGAGAATTCCAACCTTTCCAACGTGCAAGGCCCAGAGCATGCTGAGCAGGGTCCCTCAGTCTAGAGGCCTCATGGTGGAGCTGGTGGCGGCTGCAGGATGATCAGGGAACACGAGTTTCACTCTGCCTCCTGGCTGCTCAAGGTTGGGACCTGCAATGTGGCCCAACCTGAAGAGGAGGCAACGCCCAAGGCCCTGGCTGGGGTAATCTGCCCCTCCCTACCCCCTGGGCAGGGCTGGAGCACCGTGGGAACCTCCCATCTGGTGTCTGTTGGAGGCTGTCTGCGGAGGTAGCCCACACCCAGGACCACTGAGGCCCTGAATCCTAGATCCCCTTGGGCTGAGTCAGCAGAGAAGAGGTCCCAGAACTGGAGAAGAGGAGGAGGGGGAAAGAGGAAATGAACTCAATTACAAGGTGTCTTCCCTGGACCCAGACCCAGCTTCCCAGGAACAGGAGCCCAGAAATGAGAGCCTTTGTCACGGTGTGAGCTGATCTGCAGGGCAGCCCCAGCAGCTGGGGTGGGGCAGAGCCCAGCGCACAGAAGCCCCACAAGGGAGACCAGTCCTGCAGAGGAGAAGGGGTGGCTCGTTTCACCGTCAAGAACAGGGCAGGGCAATGGGGGAGGACGTTCCCCCCACTACTGGCGCCCCGATTCCCACGCGATGATCTGCTGGGTGATCTCTTCCGCTTAGCTGTGGAGCCAGATTCTTCACTTGTTCGGCCCCAGACTCCATTCTCAGCCAGTGGGAGCCACAGACATTCAAGGCCACTCCTCTCCCCCTCAACAAATATTTGTGGAGCTTCTACTCTGTGCCTGGTGCCAGGGCTAGAGCCCACTACTCCTTCCCTCCAGCAGTTTAAATCTGGTCTTGAAGGCATGTGCAGGGAAGGGGCAGGGAAAGACAAACCCTGAGTGTGAAGTGCAGCAACACAGGTATCAAGAAGTCAAGGCAGGACACACAAAGCAGGGAGGCCAAAAAGGCTGCAGCTCCTCGTGAGATGGCAAGGTCTGGGGGTCTTTACGGCGGACATCTGATATTAGACATCGCGGGGTGTGGAGGGTGGGGAGTGGTGGCGGTGGTGGAGGGGAGCGAGATGCTGGCATTGAACTGGGATGGACTGAGGCTGACGGGAGGCCTGAGCACTGGGCAGACTAGGGAAAAGGAGAGAAGCAGCAGCCTCCACCGGGCTGGGTCGGGACGTGGTGTCACAGGGCCGCAGCACCAGGAAGGCGCAGACCGGAGGTCTGGGCAGATGAGAGCCCCGGAAAGCAGCAGGAGGCCGCAGGGAGATGTGTGCGGGGACGGGGGGGGGAGAAGAAGGGCCCTACACGTGCGCTACGTGCTGTGCGAGCAACTCCTCCCCCGCCCGGGCTGTTGGAAGTCGGGCCCGCCCCCATCCATCCCGGACCGTCGTTCGGCGGATCATAGGGGCTGCGAGCCGGGCCTGCCCGCGCCCACCCCGGGGCTCCGTGTCGAGCGGTGCGCAGGGGCTGGTGCTGGGGAGGAAGTCGGAAACCTCGGCGACCGAAAGGCACTCAGGGAGCGCCCCTCATAGGCGGGCGGACCTGGGGACGCAGGCTGGGGGTGGGTTGGGCAGGCTGGGGCCGGGAGGGCCGGATGAGGACTAAGACCCCTAGGAGTGTGTCCGGAGGATCCGGGCTGCGCGGATGGGGCGGTTGGGACGGTGGGGCGGGGTGTCGGGAGTAAGGAGGGGCTGTTGGAGACGTGGCACTCAGAGAGGGGCTGGTTCCCCCCAGGCCGCCCGGGCTCCAGCCCTGCTTTCCGCCAGGAGCCTGAACCCGACCCAGTCCAGGCCTAGCGTCCAGCTGTCCAGAAGCCCGAACCCGGGATGAGCTGGCTGGGGTGGCCGGTCCGGCCTCCGGGGCATCCCGCGGCCCACACCAGACAATGCGGCCGGGCCCCGCCCCCGGGGCCGTGCGGCCAATCCGCTCCCGCGGCCGGGCTCTTTAAAAAAAGAAGATCCGGCTCGGCGGTGCCAGCTGAAGGATCCCTCCGCCATGTAAACACGCATCATAAAGGGCGGAGGCGTCGCCTCCCAGAGTCTTCCCCGCCGGATCCGCTCCTGGCGCCGGACCGCCCCTCTACGTCAGCAGTGCTCCCTCACCTGGGCGCCGCACAGTTTTCGATTGCGGACACCGCCGGAAACACAGGCCACCGGCGCTGGGGCGGTGTTCCGAGGTGCGTCCGGGGCACCCCAGTTAGGGAACACTCCTGACCCATGTGCGCTTGCAACTTCCCTGCGGCCAGGCCTGCCTGGCTCCGAGGACGCCGGTGTGAAGTGCGGGCTAGGCTCGCGGGACGGGAACTCGGCTCCAGCAAGACCGTCAACGGCGCAGCCCGCCTGCGACCAAGGGCGGCAGGATGGTTTTCCCGCTCTACGTCTGGTTGAGGAAAAGGGTCAGCTACCCAGCGAAGTGGAAAATTTTCGTAGCCAACTCCTCTGCCCAGCGCACCCCCCAGATCCCACCACTCACCCTCGACAACACCTCGCTGGGCCTCCCATCTGCCCTGGCTTCAGTGGCCATGGCGGTGGGCCCGGGGAGCTAAGGAAAGGGCTGCCTTCTCTAGGGACCTCTGAACTCTTGAGGGGCCAAGGACGTCTGGAGAGTGTGTTGATGAGCCCCCTCCCTGAGGAGCAGCTGGGCTTGGGCTCCGTAGGCCTCCCCGGGCCCTCGCAACCAGTCCTTCCAGGGCATTGGCTGCTTTCTGGGTAAAAGAGGTCTTTTCGGTGTGATGTCCTACCTTCTGAATTTCCTCGCTCCCCTTTTCTGGGACAGGACGCTACATGCCCCTCTTCCCCCCAAAAGTGCCTGACAGGGTTCAGATGTCTTAAAGTTGCTTAACCTCTCTGCCTCAGGGCCTGTTCTGCAAAACGGGCACCACGGAAGTTCCTGCCCGACAGGAGGGTGGTTCGATGAGCTAATATGTTAACATAAGCAAAGCAGACAAAACAGCTATTTACTCTAAATACAAATACATGCTGGAAACTCCCAGACTCACACCCCCAGTTCTGAGGTCTCCCCTTCAGCCTGCTGGTCTCTCCAACCGTCCCCAAGAGCCTTCCCAGTCCACGCGCCGCGAAGGGAGCACGTTGCGTCCTCCCTGGGCCTCTTGCTCGTGTAATCTAATGCCCGGCCATGCCGGCCGCCCACCCGCCCGCACTCAGGCCTGTACCCCAGGCTCCTGAGTCACCCTGATGCTTCACTGTCGCTCATCGCCATGTCTTCATCTCCTGCACTTGCCTGCCTCCCTTGTAATGAATAGCGCCACGGCCTTGCTTTAGGAGTGTTTCTCCCGCTCAGGGTCGCCCTCACACTGCTGGTGGACCCCTTTTCTCGGCGACACCCCCACCTTCCATCAGTAGAGGCTGCGTTCCTTAGCTGCGTGGGTTGGGGCCAAATGGCTCCATCAACCTGTGCCTCACAGGCCTCCTCTGTGCGATGGAAATAAGGGGACCTGCCTCGCGGGGCTGCTGCGTCGGTTACACAATTAATCACGGAAGCTCTTAGGACTGTGCCCAGGCATGCGAGTGCCCCGTGTTAGCCGGGTGTGAACGTCCCATGACCGTTTTCTCGCCTCGGTGCTGTAACTACCGGCAACTGGTGCCTCCAGGCCCTCGGGTCCCCTGGGGTGCACTTCCCCAGGGGACGTACCATGGCGCGCGACACCCAGGGCGGAATGCGACCCGGGGCCCCCTCCTCCACTAGAGGTGGCTCCCGGAGGCCTGGGCCCGCGGCCCGCAGTCAACGGTCCGGGAACGCCGGCTCACGCGGCCGCAGGGTCGAGGCCAGCCGCGCGCAGGCTCGCCCTCTCGTTCGGGGGCGGTGGGTGGGGGCGGGGCGGGACTCCTTTTCCTTCCGCGGCAGCGGAGGCACACGGCGTGGCTGCGCAGACGTCGTCGTCGCCGTCCGCGGAGGAGGAGGAGGAGGAGGAGGAAGGCTGAGGAGGAAGGCTGAGGCGCCGGAGGAAAGCTGAGGAGCTTGGTGCTGTCGCCGCCTGCAGCCCGGAACCCTGTCCTCGTCCCCGCCCGAGCCGCGGCGATGGATCCGGTCGCCGCGCCGCCTCCCGGCCCGCGCCCCGCGCCGCCGCTCGGGGGCCCCGGCCCACTGGGCGAGTTCCTGCCGCCGCCCGAGTGTCCGGTGTTCGAGCCCAGCTGGGAGGAGTTCGCCGACCCCTTTGCCTTCATCCACAAGATCCGGCCCATTGCCGAGCAGACGGGCATCTGTAAGGTGCGACCGCCCCCGGTGAGTCAGACGAGCGCGCGGCCGCGGGGCCGGAGCGAGTGGCGGCGGGGTGCGTCCGGGTCGGCGACGCGGCGGAACCGGGCCGGCGCGGCCGGGCGGGCGGCTGCGGGGCGGGCGCGGCGCGGGTGCGGGACGGGGGGCGGCCGGGCGGCCGGCTGGAGTTGTCGTGCGCGCAGCAAAGTTTCAATATGGCGGCGGCGCCGGGTCCTTTGTGTGGCGGGGCCGGGCGGCCTCACCTGGGCGCCGCGCGCTGCGGGCCCGGCCCGGAGGGGTGGCGGGGCGACCCGGGGGCGGGAGCGGGCGCCCGGCGGCGCGGGCTGGGCGGCGAGTGGGCGGGGGCGACGCCCGGCAGGAGGGCCTCGGAGGCGGGGGTCCGGGTCCCCGCCCGGGGCCGCGGCGCCGTCGCCCCCCGCGGGACGGGGTGGGGGCGGGGTGGGGGTTCCTGAGACCATCCCAACGGCTCCAACGTCCGCGGAGCGGAGCCCCCGCCGGCCTCTGCGCGGCCACCCCGGGGCGGGCGGAGGCCGCGTCGGCCCGACGGCGGTTGGCCGGCAGGGGCCGTTGGGACGGGGTTTAACTGCCGCTGCGCCTGCCGCGACGCGTCGCCCCCGCCCCGCCCCCGGCCCTCCCGGCGCGTGGCCCCTCGCGGCCCCTCCGGGGCGACTCTGCCGAGACCTTCGCGGTGGCGGGGGCTCCCTGAGGCGAGCGTCCCGCTGGGGGAGCTGCTGTGAGGGAACTCCTCAGCGAGAACCCGCGCCCCGGCGCCCCGCGTCCGCAGCGCGGACGCCGAGCTTCGTGCCGCGGACAAGTTTGACAACGGCCGTGACACCGCTCGGGAAGGCGCCGGCTGGCAGGATGGGGGCTCAAGAGTGGGCCCGGGAGGGGCGTCGCCTCAGGGGCCGCACGCGCCGGTGGGGCCTGGCTCCGGCTGCGCTCGGTCTGACGACGGCGTCGTGGGTCCGATGTCCGGCCCGGTCCGGCCCGGCGGTGGGCCGGGGCGCGTGAACAGGTTCCTGACGCTCCGGGGACTTGACTCGGACATCAGGCAGATCGAGCAGCCGCGGCCGGGCTGGTCGCCTCCTTTGTCCGCGGACCGCGGAGCCCGGGGGACGGGCAGCATCCGCGGAAGTCTGAGCTCCGGGTGCAGAGGGGTCTTCGTGGAACAAAGGGCCCCGGGCGGCGGGTGGGAGCCGTTCCTGAGCAAGCGACTGTGAACAAGTGGTTCCCGGAGTTGGAGCGGCACCGCGCGCCTGTCTGCGGCTCCGAGCGCCCGGCTGCGGGCGTGCGCTGCTGTGGGAGGCGGGCCGGGCGGGCGTGGGGCAGAGGGGCGCCTGGGGGTGCTTCTGCCCTTTTGTTCAGCGCGTCCTTCCCGGTGCGCACGGAGCGGCGGCCTCCTCGCTTGTGGGAACTCGGGGTGCGGGACGTCTGGGGCCAGAGGCGCTGGGGCCCGCTCAGGAGAAAAAGCTTTGTCTGGAGTGACGCCGGCCGGCCGGCCGGCCGGGTGGGACCCCAGGCTGCTTCCTGAGCTGCGTTTTTCTTTCAGCTACTCTGTCTCCTCGTTTCGTTGCCTTTAAAACACGAATTTTCGTCTCTTCCTTGAAGTCCTGGGGTGTCTCTTGAAGCACGTGTTGTATTTTCCGTGGTATTTGGAGACGGCATTGGGCAAAGAACAGCTGGACGGGAGTGGATTTGATGGCCGCCTGTCCGGCCCCGGAGCTGGGCTGCCGCGCGTGTCTTCCCGGCCCAGCGGGCCCAGGGGTCAGGGTCGGGGCGGAGAGGCCCAGATGGCCCGGCAGACCCGGTGTCCAGCGGTCACTTCCCGGGGTCACCAGTTGGATCCCTTTGTCTTTTCAGCCAAAGTGCAAATCCTCCGTGTTCAGTGGACGGGAACCCGGTCCCTCTTGTTCTTGATCCTTCGGCTCCCTCTTTTCCGCCCCATTGGCTTGGGCCTAATCTTTGTTTTCCCAGTTTCTGTGGCGTCTGCCACAAAGTTTTCTGTAGTTGCGATTCTTTGACCAACTTAAACCCTTGACAGTTGGAGAAAAACTTATCAATAGGAACCATTCTTGAAGGGAGGAAGAATGTGTAACTACTTTTTTAAAATAACAGCATCATTGAGATGTAATTCGCATGCTGTACAACTAATCAGTTTCTCAGGGTCGTACAACCATTATCACAGTCAAAAAAACCCCACACCCATTTGTAAAGTGCTGTTTAAGGCGGACTTAGGACTGGACTGCTCAGGAAAAAGGCACTCTTTCCCCTCATTCTGTGGGAGGCTGGATAAAGACCTGTGTCCTCCTTGGAAATTGTCGGGGTTCGCAAAGCACAACCAGACCTCGCTGGCTGTGGGCCTCCGGTGGATGTGTGAACCTGGCCTGGCCAGAGGTGACCTGGTCCTAGCGGGAGCCAGGGGCACATCCCTCCAGTCGCATTCAGACAGCGAGCTAGCAGCATTGGGAGTGGGCCGTGAGTGACACTGCGTGCGTGAGGCGGCAGAAGGCACGTCCCTCCCCCTCTGGGAGACTCCCCTGCCTGTGCTCACAGACTCTGTTCTCACGCTGCAGTCTAGACCTTCGGAAGAGCCAGAGGAATAGAGTTCCTTTGAAGAAATGTTACTAAACGTTCTCTATTAAAGCTGGGGCTTGAATTGTTTTGTTATTGAGAGACACTTACAATAAAGATTAGAGAAAAATCACTAACCTCGAATTTCCTTCTTTGTCTTTAAGGTATTTAGCTTTTTTAATGGTGTGTTGGCCTAGATGTGCAATATTTCTGGTTGATACATTAGTAGTAGATTGTTTCTTTAACTTGGGTACAATAAGAAGGCCCAGGGTATTCAGGATACTTTAATATAGGCAGACAAAAATCTCTCAGTGAATTTTTTTAGAAGGGCACCCCCCTAAAAAAAACCGATTTGATAAAAAAAAGCAGAGTGTGGTTTATGTGCTGTAAATGGGATCTTTTTGTAGACTTTGGTAGCCTCTCATTGCTGCCTGGGTTGGAGCACATTGAAGTTCGTGGAGAAGGGTAAAGGGAGCGCTCGTGCCCTGCCCCCGCCCCCAGTGTGCACCTCTGTCCACAGTTCGTCTGTAGGTTTAAATGGCCAATTACCTAGAAAAACCTGCTTTCCTCTCTGTACAGTCCTTTTAACATGGTTTGTGTTGAGCTGGCGGTGTAATTTAGAAAACAAACAAACATTATTCATTTTTAAAGAGAGGGAGAGAAACATGGATTAGTTGGCCCTCGCACACCTCTAGCCAGGGAGGAGCCAGCAACCCAGGCTTGTGCCCTGACTGGGAATTGAACTGGCCACCTATTGATCCGCAGGTGGGCGCTCAGTTGGCAGAGCCACACCAGCCAGGGCTGATCCCTGTGTGCCCCCAGTGCTCTTCTCAGAGAATTAGATATTCTCTGTAGATGGTGCTGATACTCCTGCTTTAATGGAAAAGGTCATTGTCAACCTCAACAAGTTAGAGTCAGGTGGAATACATGTGGGGAACTGGAGGGCTGGCAGTACTTTCAGAAATTTCTGTCAAGTTAGCATCACTTGAAGAGGGATCTCCAGAGGCATAGGAGCTCCAGGAGCCCCTTTGAGGTGAGTGGACTACTCCCATGTCCTTTAGATCACTTAAACTTCGAGAAACTGTTAACTGGATTTTAAAGTCTTGAGTTGTGAGAAACTTGTTTTAGACCTGACAGCTGTAGGCAGCCTAACAAGGATTTTTTTTAAAGAATAATTTTTTTAAATTCATTTTTAGAGGGGAAGGGAGGGAGAAAGAGAGAGGGAGAGAAACAGCAATGTGCGGTTGCTGGGGGACTTGGCCTGCAACCCAGGCATGTGCCCTGACTGGGAATTGAACCTGCAATGCCTGGTTCGCAGCCCGCACTCAATCCACTGAGCTACATCAGCCAGGGCCTGACAAGGATTTCTTAAGCATATTTTTAACTGCTATGTTCTAGCATGGGCTTAAAGAGAAGAAAGATGTTACCTTTGTATACTTCCAAAAATTCTTCCAAAAACCATTCCTTTTTCTGTCATTAAGTGTTAGATGAGTTCTGTGGTGAATTTGCTTTTTTATACTTCCAAGTTTATGAACCAGACTAATGAGGAAAAGCTGTTTCTAGGGCAGTGAGTCTTTTATGTTCCATAATTATGTTTGGAACAAAGAGGTGAAATTTGATTTAACGCATTCTCGTAAGTCCCTTTTTTTTAACACTCAAATTTCTAATTGTAGGTCTTTCTTCTGTTTTTGGTGTATTTTTTATTTTAAGAGAGTGGGGAGGGGAGGGAGAAAGAAGAGAGAAACACCGACGGTGAGATGTCTCAACCACGGTTAAGAGACATCAGTAGTTGCCTCTTGCACCGCCCATGCCCAGGCCCAGCCCAAAACCCGGGCAACTGCCCTGACCGGAATGGACCGGCTCCCTCTCGATCACAGGCCCTGTGCTGGACCCACCGAAACACACCAGCCAGGGCAACCCTTCCTCTGACAGCATCGTCACCATGCCCTTCAGATGTGGCTTAGAATCATCGATGTGATCATCTGTTGTACGTATTTTTTAGTCATTTAAGCGTTCTTTCTGGATTTGAAGGGTAGTCTTTTCCTCTGTCAGCCATCACTTCCAGGGTGTAAATTAAAACTTTTTATTAGGAAAATGTTCAAGCATACACACAAGCTTTAAAGAATATAGTCTCTTTAGCTATTCTCCTGCATATAGGAGAACAGAAAGCGTGGTAGCAACATGGGGGTTGTGTAGCTGTCTTATTCGGGGGAGTGAGGTTTTCAGGCTCAGCGAGTGACAGTCCCTTTGTCCAGGTGGGATGGGGACTGTTTCCCAGCTGTAGCGTGTAGGCGTGGCCTGGCTGCACGGGACCCGTGTCGGAACCCGTGTCGGAACCTGTGTGGGAAGTCGGCCCCTTCAGGCCAGCACTTGGCACACTGAGCCCAGTGGTGCTGGGTGGGGGGCCTTCTCCACTCCCTGCTCTTCGCGTCTTCCTCTCTGCCAGACCTGCTCTCGGCGGGACCGAGCTGGGAGTGCGGAGTGACCAGGAAGTGGAACCGCGTCCATAGCTGGAAAAGGCCCTGCTGAGTCGTGGTCCTTCGGTTCACTTGGCTGTGAGAATCCGCGGTTTGACTTTCAGCCTGTAGGGCACCTTTTCTGTTTCAGCAGAATTGCTATCTAACTTTTGTGTGGTACCAAATGTTCAAAATGAGCAATTTAAAAGTCAGGTCACCGTGAAATATTTTCTGTTGACAACCCCTTAGAATCTAAGGGCTCTTTCCCCGAAATAACAGCTTCAGACCGGGAGCCTTGGTTCACACCGCTAGGCAGAAGCTCACGTAATAGGCAGTGTTTTAGAACTCGTTGGTCACATTTCACTTAGTGACCTGTTAGAGTGCAACAGTTGTGAAACTTTTCTTTTCCTTTTTTTTCCTTATTCTTTATTTTATTGATTATGCTATTACAGTTGGCCCATTTTCCCCGTTCACTCCCCTCCACCCTGCCCATCCCCTCCCACCCACATTCCCCCCTTTAGTTCATGTCCATGTGTCATAAGTTCTTTAGTGTCTACATGTCCCATACTATTCTTACCCTCCCCCTGTCTATTTTCTACCTACTGTCTATGCTACTTATTCTCTATATCTTTTCCCCCTCCGTCCTCCTCCTGCTTCCCTGTTGCTAACCCTCCATTTGATGACTTTTTTTAACTGTTCATATTTTTAATCTTTTTCTTAGGTAAGTCCCTTTAACATGTCATATAATAAGGGCTTGGTGATGATGAACTCCTTTAACTTGGCCTTGTCTGAGAAGCACTTTATCTGCCCTTCCATTCTAAATGAAAGCTTTGCTGGATAGAGCAATCTTGGATGTAGGTCCTTGCTTTTCAAGACTTGGAATACTTCTTTCCAGCCCCTTCTTGCCTGCAAGGTCTCTTTTGAGAAATCAGCTGACAGTCTGATGGGAACCCCTTTGTAGGTAACTGTCTCCTTATCTCCTGCTGCTTCCAGGATTCTCTCCTTCATTTTTACCTTGGCTAATGTAATTATGATGTGCCTTGGTGTGTTCCTCCTTGGGTCCAACCTCTTTGGGACTCTCTGAGCTTCCTGGACTTCCTGGAAGTCTATTTCCCTTGCCAGATTGGGGAAGTTTTTTCCTTTAATATCTGTTTAAGTAAGTTCTCAAATTGTTGCTCTTCCTCTTCCCCTTCTGGTACCCCTATAATTCGGATGTTGGAACATTTAAAGGTGTCCTGGAGGTCCCTAAGCCTCTCCTCAGTTTTTTGAATTCTTGTTTCTTCATTCTTTTCTGTTTGGTTGTTCCTTTCTTCCTTCTGGTCCACTCCATTGATTCGAGTCCCAGTTTTCTTCCCCTCACTATTGTCTCCCTGTGCGTTTTCCTTCATTTCTCTTATCGTAGCCTGCATTTGTTCATCTAATTTATGTCCAAAGTCAACCAATTCTGTGAGCTTCCTGATCACCAGTGCTTTGAACTGTGCATCTGATAGTTCGGCTATCTCTTGGTCACTTAAAGAAATTGGTTCTGGGGCTTTCAAATCTGTTTGAGCCATCTTTTTTATTTTCCTTTGGTTTGGTTGCAGCTGTTTCGTAAGGGCAGCGGAGCCTTAGGTGTTTACCAGGGCGGGGCACCCCAGTTGCTAGGTTGTGACCTTGTATGTGGGGGCGGGGTCTGAGAGGGAACAATGGCGCCTGCTCCCCTCTCTCTAGGACTTCCATCCCCTCCACTGCCTCCCACAAGCAAATCGGGCCCTTCCTGTGCTGGCTCCCGGGTGGGTGGGCTTGTGCACTTTCTCGGACCCTGTGGGTTTCCCTGAGAAGTTTCCTGTGAGGCTGAGAGTCTCCCGGCCTCAGCTCCCAGACAGGGCTCTTAAGCTTAGAAACTCGGCGGTGCTGCCCGTTTTCGCTGCGTTTGCTCGCGAATGTGTGGCTGCGGACAGCCAGCTGCCTTGCGCCCCTCACTGGGTCTGCTTGTCGCCTCCCGAGCCCAGGGTCCGCCACCAGTCCGTCCGCTGCCGTCTGCGCCCTGCGGGCCTGTGCCTGCCAGCCAGCGTTTCTTCCCGCCGGGACCCCTCGACCCCACTCCGCAGGCCTACGACTCCGCCGCTCCTTACCAGTCTGGATGTACTAGAGTCCGACTTCCGTTCAGTTCATTTCCCTCTGTTCTGGTTGTTTTCTTGTTTCTCAATTTTTGTTGTCCTTAGTTTTGGTTGCGTGAGGAGGCACAATGCGACTGCCTATGCCTCCATCTTGGCCGGAACTCCCACAGATGTGAAACTTAAGGACTGTTTTACAGGGGTAAAGATAAGCTTTATCGAGGAGAGAATGCGTGGATTTTTATGTATTTTTAAAAGTCAGTTTCTCTTATGGAGAAGGAGTCATCACTGTTTCTAGATCTAAAAAAATAAGTGGGTAGAATCTTGAATCTAAATCCATCGTGACCTTGGACAAAGTTACTTTCTCTGAAGTATGCTTCTCATCGGCTGTAAGGGGATTGACATGGGCCAAGGACTGCTGTCCAGATTGATTAACTGATGTCCCGCAAGGACCTTAAGCCCTGAAGCTTATTTGTTCCCCGCTAAGAAGAGTCTGGGGACAGATTCGTGAGGCAGGGGTAGTGCCAAGTACACGTCCCTCATTTCCCCACAGTGCATGGACTTGTAAGAAGCGACACTTGAAAAGTGACAAGCCCACCCAGCAACAAAATTAGAATACACAGAATGTAATTCTTCAGTTGGTTTAGGTGAAGCTTTTCCATAGCTGGATATTTTTAAAAACTAGTGGGATAAAATTTTTCCCACTAGTTTTAGGTAGAGCTGCTATCAGTGTCAGAAAACGTGCGGGTCTGTGTGTTCTGTGTGTTTGGTGCAGTATCTGTGTACAGGCGTGACTCAAGCCATCCCCATGCTTGCCTGGCAGGAGGGTGAATGGATCGAGTTTTCATTGTTCTGCAGCTGTTGTGCTTGTGAAGCAGGGAGAAGGCAGGAGAGGTCGTGTGGAGAATGTTTGCTTTGATCTTCAGGACACAGCCAGGTCGTGTTCTTCGCTAACAGTCAAACTTAAAAAAAATAAGAGAGCTGATTAGAGCCCCATATAATCATACACACCAGGGTTCTCCAGTAGTACGCTCGAATATGTTTTCTGTAATTGGAGCTCACAACATTGCCTCTGAGGTGGACCCCATGTATATATGTATTTCCAAAGTGTGGTTTTTTGTTTTGTCTTGAATCTAGCAATTTCTTCAATACAGTCTTCTAGATGTATTAAAACACTCTTCCAGTGGTGTATATGCCAAGTTTTAAATCTTTAAGTGTTATGCTTACCTGGCAGGGGAGATAACCGTGATCACGAAGGTGGTTTCCCCAGGGTGAGGCTCGTCCATTGCACTCCGGGCGTGCTGACCCCCACTTCCCCAGCTGTGGGAAACTTGAGGGCATCATTTGTGGTAGTGGGCGATTTGTGCTTGCACTCTCCCCCTTGAAAAAAAACAAAACAAAACAAAAAGCCTTTAAATATTGCGTATTTTAGTTGTGAACCTGAGGCCAGGTTGTTCTTTTTTTCACAGCTATGTATGCTTTTTGTGTGGCTGTAGGCAGATTTTTGTGTTAATTCTTGCCATTTCACCAGTTTGACTAAATTGTAATGTTCAGAAAACTAAAGTCTAAAAACCTAGTGGGTTCTGCACACTTGGTTAGAGCTTTTATTTTTATTTTTATTTTTTTAAAAGATTTTATTTATTTATTTTTCAGAGAGGGAAGGGAGAGAGAGAGAGAGAGAGAAACATCAATGTGCGGTTGCTGGGGGCCATGGCCTGCAACCCAGGCATGTGCCCTGACTGGGAATCGAACCTGCGATGCTTTGGTTCGCAGCCCGCGCTCAATCCACTGAGCTATGCCAGCCAGGGCGGTTAGAGCTTTTATTAAGCACATATTCCTATGAGGTATACATACTGCAGACTACAGATACCAAAACATTACCATTTTACTCCAATCTCCTAACTCCAGAGACAAAGAATAAATCCCTCCCAAAACCGCATAATTACAATGTCGTTAAGGCAAATCCTCCCAGTTTTCTGTGTGGTTGTACCAGCTCATCACTGGGTAACATATAAACCAGATGGTCCTGGCTCAGGCTCATCCTCACCAGCGCTGACTGGAGGGAAGACGGGGAGCAGGGTCTCCTGGGAATTGTGCTCTGGTGGCTTCTTATTTGTGGTCAAGGGTGGGGGTGTGGGGGAAGAGAGTTCTGTCAAGAGAGTTTTTGGAGTGTACCCTTCATTCCAAGATTCTTCTTCTTCCAGAGGGGCTCTTACACAGTATTGCCATGTGTTTTGGACGCTCAGAACAGCCCCCAGACTTCCCAAGTGGGTGACTGGCCCTGGGGGTTTGTAGGGGTGGGGGGTTTGGAAACTTGTACTTGACGGCAGCCCAGTCCTCTGAACTCTGCATCTGCTTTTTTCCACTGCTAACCTTGTGGCCTTTCCCAGCCTCCATTGGCAAAATATTTCTTTCTCTTATATGATAGATAATTGCTCATCAGGATTCTTTGAAAGAGACAGGTTTAGAGTTTGATTTAGGGTCCAAACTGATTTGGTTTTGGAGGTTGGTTGGTATCAGAGAACAGATTTCATGGAAAGAATGTTAGAGTAGGAATCAGAACATTGGGCTTCTGGTGTGTGTGCTTTCCCCCCTAAGGTGTGACAGCCTCAGAGACAAGGAGGCTGCTGAGAGGTGAGGTCACTTGTCTCCACTGTCACGGCTCGTAAAGGACAGATCAGGGATTGCAAACCATGGCCTCTTTTTACTAGAAAGTCGGTGTCCATTCCCTGCCCAGTGGCTCCCTGCATAGACACCAGGCACTGCCCGGGCCGCCCCACCCACTCACGCACAATTTGTTTCGGGGGTGGGGTGGGGGGGGAGACTGCAGCCGCTAGGCACAAGTGAAGGGCGCTGACAGAGACGGGGAGATGCACGTGCATGGGACCAGCGCGCCCTTTCTTTTGTCCGTTACATTTGTCTGTGGGGTTGTAAATAAATCACGTCTTGTTCTTGTAGTTTGTCAATACGCATGAGCTCCGCCATTTCATATACTGTTGGTTGGCTGCCTGATTGATCTGTATGGAAACTACAATCCACTGAGCATTGATGAACCCTGGCTCATCAATGTCACTGACCATTGTGGCGCCTGAGTGTCTGAATTTTAAGTAGCTCCTCTGGTCATTTGGCACCTGTTAATAAAAGGAATTCTCTTAACCTGTTACCTTCAAAAGTAGGAATTCTCCACTGGACTACAGGAAACTAGGGAAGTCATTTTTTGCCTGGCTCTGGTGAGTGAAGAAATTAACTGGGTCCTTGGGGTTGGTTGTGGTTTCCATTCAGACAGTTAGGGAAAGCACTGTGTTAAGATTCTGGGGTTTTAGAAATGAGCAGCTCTGACTGGGAAGAACTTGGCGCAACACTGAGAACCAGGTTACGCAGCGTGTGTGCCAGTGGTGGAGGTCGTGTGGAGAGCAGCGGGAGCTGGGCAGGGCTGGGGTGTGGATGCGGGTGGAGCCTGAGGAGGGGGGGCTGCCTGGGAGGTCTGGGAATGCGATGGTTCAGGGAGGAGATCAGGTGTAGAACGAGGAGGAGGTCACGACAGACCCCAGAAACACAGCGTTTACGGACCAACGAGGATCTAGTTGGAGGCTGTAGGAAGTGTGCTGGGAAGCCAAGGAGAAACAAAGCAGGTCTGGCCCTTCCTGGCTGGTATGGTTCAGTGGATTGAGTGCTGGCCTGTGAACCTAGGGGTCACCAGTTCAGTTCCCAGTCAGAGCACAGGCCCTGGGTTGGTTGCAGGGCAGGCCCCCATTTGGGGGTGAGGTTGCGGGTGAGCTGCAGGCAACCTGTCGGTGTCTCTCACGTCAATGTTTCTCCCTCTCTCCCTTCCCCCAATCAGTCAATCAATCAATCACATACATCTTTAAAAAAAAAAGAAATGTTTTTTTTTGTCCTGGATACTAGGTATGAAAGAAAACAATCAGAACTACTTACAAGATCATTTCCTTGGGGAAAAGCTGCGACACTATAGCTATTTCGTGGCTTGGTGTAGTGGTGTGAATGGGTATTTGCAACAGCCGCAGTTCTAGGGGAGGTCTGATGAGGCTGTGGCCCTACTCGTGGCTTCTGTACCATGAGATGCCCATGATTATTTTGAAAGGAATGGTGCTCTTCTGCTGACTTTTCATTGTGACCCGTTGTGTTGTCAGAAATCTGAGTCACTCCAGTATAGGTAACTTTGGTAGACACTGGGGGCATTTTGGAAGAGAGAGAAGGTCTTCGTGGGATACACATACTCCCTTGCTCCCTTGCTCATGAACAAGATGGTACTTAGTTGTTCCCGTGAAGCGGTGCGGAAGGAAGCCCACTTTGAGGTTTGGACAGCAGTACCGGCTGGAAGACCATACCACATTTTCACATGGTTTTGACAGTAACAAATATGAGTCATTGAGAGGCCCTGCAAATATATAATATTCTTGCTAAGTTTTACTAAAGTGGTTAAAGAGGAACTTACTGGGACTAATGCTTAAAAAATAAATACCATGACATTTCCCTTTTTTAGTATATTTTCATTTATTAACAGATGGGTCCATTAAA
>PVIA01001054.1:21757-176794 GCA_004024845.1 Tonatia bakeri
GGGGGGGGGGGGGGGGTGCTGCGTCTTGTAGTCCGAAAAATACAGTAGTCCTTTGCCTTCCCAAGAATTTTCCCCCTTAAATGCTGCATCATCATCTTGGTTGGGACATGTGATGTCTTTGAAACTTTTTTAAAAATTGATTTTAGATAGAAAGGAAAACAAATAAACATTGATTTGTTTTTCCACTTATTTTTGCATCCATTGGTTGCTGCTTATACGTGCCCTGTCCGGAGATCGAACCTACAACCTGGGCGTCATGGGAACCAACTGAACTAGCTGGCCAGTGAGCCTTTCCAAGTATTTAATATTCCCAGATTAAGACATTCTTGTAAATAAGTAGTTCTGTAAAACTGAAAACCAATACTTTATCGGGCCTGATCTACCTCTAGGAGTTGTAACTTTGGCAAAAGTTTTCTTATTCCTTGGTACTTACATTTAATACCATGTATGTTTGCAGATGATCGTGTTGGTATTTTCAGGATTGTTTTTGGTAGTAGGACTGGTTTGACATAGGTATGCCAAAAATGTTGGCATTACACAAATATGTCAAGAAATCATTGTGATTTGTGAGTGGAGGAAGCACTTGAAGGGGCTGCTCTTAAACTGGGTGGAGGGTGTTCATTGGAGGGACAGGGTGGATGGGAGAATCCTGTAGGGGCTGTGGGGGCAGTTGTTTCCAAGGTTTGGGCCGAGGACTGTGGGGGCGTTCCCGAGACCCCTGCATCAGGTCCAAGAGAACATCCTCTTTTCAAATAAATGTCAGTGGCGAGATTTTCTTCACATTCTTTAACCAAAGCAACATGTTACAACGGATGGACTGCAGAGGAAGATAGGAAAGTCCAGTTTGTCTCTGTTAAGCCAGATACCAAGAGAATTGTAAAATCTGTGCAAAATAAAACAGTGCCACTCTTCTCACTATTCTTGCCTTGTTATTAAATGATTTTAAAAATGTCTTTTAATTTCTAATGTGATAACAGTGAATATATATTTCTCAAATAAACTAAAGCTCTTTGAGGACCTCAATTTTTAAGTTTAGAAAGGGGTCTTAAGGCCAAAAGCCTGAGAGCAGTTGCATGGTGAGGAGGGCAAGCTGCCCGTGCAGACAGGGGCTCTGGGGGCTCAGCCCGTATGGGACCCTGAAGGAGCCGGGAGGCGTTTGGTCAGCTTGTCACCTCCCTGTTGCTTCTGTGGAGTGAACGTGTGCCGCTGGTGTCTAGAGGGCAGACAGTCCACTTTCGCACTCAGCCGGTCCCAGCTTCAGAGTTCAAGTGGGCCTTTTGGGTCTCGTCCTGTCACTGCGTTGGGTCTGGTTCCCCTCAATGAATCGATGTTGTTAACGCAGCTCTGTGCACTGTATTTGGATTTCCTCAGTTTTCGCCGCTGCCCCTCGCTTTTTTTTTTCCTTAAAGATTTTATTTATTTATTTATTTTTAGAGAGGGAAGGGAGGGAGAAAGAGAGCGAGAGATAGAAACATCAATGTGTGGTTGCTGGGGGACATGGCCTGCAACCTAGGCATGTGCCCTGACTGGGAATCGAACCTGCGATGCCTGGTTTGCAGCCTGCGCTCAATCCACTGAGCTACACCAGCCAGGGCTGCCCCTCGCTTTCTGTTCAGGGTCTCACCCAGGGTACTGTGTGAGCTCAGTGGCCCTGTCTCTTTCAGTTGAGCTGTGACCGTTTCTCAGACTTGTCCTTGTTTTTAATGACCTGGGCAGTTGTGAGGAGTATGGACTGGGGATTTTACAGGATGTCCCACTGCTGGAATTTATCTGATGTTTTTCTCATGGTAAAAGTGGGTATATGAGCAACTGATTTATTTTCTTTTAAGGGGTCAGCTATCCTTGCAACCTTTCTTACTGTCTGTGGCAGGACTTAAATGTGTGCTGTGGGAGTTTTATGTCATCCTAACGAAGAGCAGCCCTGTGCTACACAATGTGAACCTCAGCTGATACAGTTATCTAAGGAAGGAGTATGGTGTGATTTTACTAAACAATTGTTCTCTTTGTTTACAAAGTCTTGTCACTAAGTTTTCTTAATTGGCAAATTTTTAGGAGTCAGCTTTTGATTTTACAGCTTTTACTGTTAGCTTTATAGAGATACTTGAAATTAACTTGCCTAATTAGAATTTTTGTTTGTTCAGTACCATTAGTTGAACACCAGTAGCACTGTTTTATGAAAGTAGTTGTAATTTTAATTCCTCCTGGAAAAACACTTTAGCCCTGGCTGGGCAGCTCAGTTGGTTGGCCCTTTGTCTGTGCATCGAAGGGTTGCTGGTTTGATCTCTGGTCAGGCCACATACCTGGGCTGTGGCTTCACGTGCCAGGAGGCGACCTATCGATGTTTCTCTCTGGAATGGATGCATATCTCCCTCCCTCCCTCCCTCCCTCCCCCCCCAACCCCTCCCCTCTGTAAGAATAGTAAGCATACCCTCAGGTGAGGATTAAAAAAACCCAAAGGCCGTTTTACACTTACATGTAACTGTAGTCTGTCTGTAGAGAGAAATCGAGCACTGTTTTTAAGAGGCTGTCAAAGTACAGGGACCACTGTGGTCAGGGCGACTTTTGTTTCCCCTTCAGCTACAATATGTGAAATACGACCATTGAATGAGGCTAACACTTCCGTAAAGGTATGGTTATTTTGTTTAATGAGTACAATGGAAAGTTAAATAACCTGAAAGTATCAATACAATGAAATATTAGATGGTTACGGCATAGTTAGTAAAAGACAATACATTTTTTTTTTGTTTAAACTTATGAAGATGAACATTTTAGAAAAACAGTAACTTTTTTTGACCATTTACTTTGTAAATGCCAGCTACGTGTCTAGAGGTTTTGTCTGTGGTACTTTCTATAAGCCTGGGAGTCTCCCCTAGTTTCTGGGTGCCCCCCGGGGCAGGGAGAGGAGCGGATGACAGCTGTGCGCAGAGTCAGGGTTGGAGCCGGGCGGTGCGGTTGTGGAGCCTGCTCTCTTCCCGTGTTTTACTGTGCAAGGGAGAGGTAGATGGTGGCACCGTGCTTTGAAAATGAGCATCGGAGAAAAGATGGGAAATCAGGAGCCTGTTAACCTGTGTTGACATTGCTGTGATGAAAGTGCTAGTTGGCAGCTAGGGTTGGCTGGAGAGAGCGTCCTTAAAGGTGAAGGTGAGGGGTCAGAGGTTCCCTGGAAGTGGAGGTTGCGGAGCTTTTTTGGTAGGGGAAAACTGTGGTTTAGTTGCTGGAACGTAATGTAGTAAGTCGTTATTTTTGCTTTATGATAAAAGCCCTTTATGTTTGTAATTTTAGTTCTCCCGTAGTCCTAAAGGTAGCTGTTGTTTCCACCTTTCAAATCCAGGCCTCCAACTTTATGTGTGTTGCTCTCTGTGTTCTGGGCTATATATATAGGCTGCTGACCTGAGCAACAGGTGTCTCTCTCCCCCACTGTCAGGTCTGAAGTGCAAGGAGCAGGGGTGGGAAGGAAGTAGGTAAGGCAATGAGGTGCGAACTTGAAGGCGCAAACATTTTTAGGAAAGCCAGATACACTCCCAGGACTTCTTTTGGCCCCTCAAGAGACTGTGGTGGAAGCTGTGGCCCTTCCCAGAAAAATCAGCACACACTCAAGTGCCTACATAATTCAAGAGCCTCTGATTTAAGGTGTGGAAGTGGAATTCCGTAGTCTGAAACAAGAGTCTTCACAATAAGTGGCTTTACTAGTGGCTCACGAAGGATGAGAGATCTTGGATTTGAACCAATTAAAGGTGCTTGGTGTCACGCCCCACACTGAGGGAAGGAAGGAGGGGAAGCTGCAGCCTTACCTAATTAGTGCATTTTTTCTCCGTTTGGAAGGCGTTGGATGAGATGTTTAGCGTCAACAGAGCTTTCCCGATAACACCCCTGAGTTCATGGCCACTGAACTCCCTTGAGGGGATGTGAATGCTGCTTGTGTTCATGACTTATAAATGGGGGTTTACAGTGTGCCTAGTTCTCCCTCTTGCATTTGGGTCATACTGCTGAAAGAAAGCCATTAAGTTGATAAGAAAGTCATCTTTTTCATTGTATCTCACATATGTTTTTTTTTTATCTTAATTAAAACTACAACCCTATGTTCTGTTTTGTTTTGACTGTTTGGAGATAACAGAGTTTTAATTTAAAAATTTTTTAAAGGCCAGACTTCTAAATTCCTCTAATAAAAGCCTTTGCCTCTTCCCCAGGATTGGCAGCCCCCATTTGCGTGTGATGTCGACAAGCTCCACTTTACCCCGCGCATCCAGAGGCTGAATGAACTGGAGGTAACTTCTCAGCTGCTGCTCCGGCGCCTGGATTCCAGAGGGGCCTTTTCTGAATATGCTCTGTCGCAAATCTAGTGTTGTTTTTTTTTTTTAATGTATTGCTCTTTTTAAAAAAAGAAAAGATTATTTATTTTAGAGAGATGGGGAAGGGAGGGAGAAAGAGAGGGAGTGAAAACATCAGTGTATGGTTGCCTGTAGCACACCCCATTCTGGGGACCTGGCCCACAACCCAGGCGCATGCCCTGACTGGGAATCAAATCAGCCATGTTTTGGTTCGAAGGCCTGCACTCAATCCACTGAGCTACACCAGCCAGGGCCTGCTTTTTTAAAAAAAGAATTTATTTATTAATTCTAGAGGGGAAGGGAGGGAGAAAGAGGGAAAGAAATACATCATTCAGTTGCCCCTCACACGCCCCCTACTGGGGACCTGCCCCACCCCCAAGCCAGGCCTGTGCCCTGACTGGGAATTGAACCCTCGACCTTTTGCTTTACAAGCTGGCACTCAGTCCACTGAGCCACACCAGCCAGGGCAGATCTAGTGGTTTTAAGTGACACTGCAACATGGCCAGTAATTGATAATCATGGTAAAGTAAATGGCAATAGGCCTTTGTAGCAAACCATATCTCATTAAAAAATCCTGGTTTTTGTCACTTGTTTGCCCAGTCATTCATTTAAATCCTTCTAAATTTAGGTGACAGTCACGAGAATTTAGGTTTTGAACAGAGTATACTCTGAGAACCATGTAAAGGAAATGATTCCGCAGCTCTAATTTTCTTCCAAATCATGTCTTCACTCTAGATTCATTCCACAGGGACTTGAACTTCCCAAGGAGTGGGCAGGGCTTCTCTGGGGAAGAAGGAATGTTCACTCAGCCCGTGCTGCTGAGACCCTGACGTGCAGGGTGGAGGAGGCTTGGGTATTGATGACATGGGACGGGGGCTCTTCACGTTGATGTTTTGCTAATCTGGTTTTTGTATTCCAAACCATGTTTTGTTTTTTTGTATTAAGCAAACATTCTTAACTTAAAGGGAACATGTGTACACTGGAATTTTGTGGGTGCTAATAGTATAGGGAATGCATTTTCAAGTTGAGCTTGAAAGATAGGAGATAGGCACTAACTTTGAGGTCTTTTTTCTTTTTTTCTTTTTTTTTTAAGATTTAGAGAAGGGAGGGATAAAGAGGAGAGAAGCAATGATGTGAGCAAGAAGCATCGATTGGCCCTGGCTGGTGTGGCTCAGTGCATTGAGTGCCAGCCTGTGAATCAAAGGGTCGCCAGTTCGATTCCCGATGAAGACACATGCCTGGGTTGCAGGCTGGGTCCCCAGTGGGGGGACGCGTGAGAGGCAACCACACACGGATGTTTCTTTCCCTCTCTTACTCTCCCCCTTCCCTTCTCTCTAAGAGTAAGTGAGTAAATGCTTTAAAATAAAATTGAGACACAATTTCTTGTCATTTAGGCTCAAACTCGTGTGAAGTTGAATTTCCTGGACCAGATTGCGAAGTACTGGGAGTTACAGGGAAGTACTCTGAAAATCCCCCACGTGGAGAGGAAGATCTTGGACTTGTTTCAGCTCAACAAGGTAAAGGCTAATGACCTCCCCTGCTGCAGTGGACCCTCTGGCCGAGTGGAAGTGACCTTCTTTGCCTTAAACACCAGCGTGCTTGTTCGAAGTGTGTAGCAGGAACTTCTTCATCCGGGTCAGCTGGTTGCACTCTAACCTTGCAGGTCTGAAAGCCTCACCTTGTGAAATGTTTTCCTGCCGCCTGTTTCTTTAACTCCACAGCAGGCCTGTGAGATGCTCTTTTCTGTTTTATTACGGATGAGACAGTGAGGCTTAGGGAGAACACGGGCGAGGCTGAAAAGGCTGAGTCATAATTCAGTGCCTTAACGTAGGGTCGCTTCAGTCTAAAGTCTGGGGTCTTCCCCCCAAACACACTGTCGTCATTTTTACTTCACAGTGTGTGGAGGTTGGTTAAGGGTTACTGAGTTGGATCCCTTCTTTATAAAGAGATTTAATTGTTAATCTGGTTCTTTCTCCCAGAAAATCTTGAGTGCTTTGGGGGGCAGTACTTGGGGGTGGGGGGGTGCAAGTGTTTGTGGACTATGCTATCAAAAGTGATAATTTAATTTTCTAGTTTAAAAATGATAGGTATATGTGTTTTCTTTTGGCTTAGAAAAAATTTTTGAGAGGTTAGGGTTAGGTCAAGAGTATTTTGTTTTTGGAGTCATACCTAGGCATGAGAAGACTGGAAATGGTTTCCATATAGATTTTTCTGATTTCTTTTGCCATTTCATTTAACAGTTAGTTGCAGAAGAAGGTGGTTTTGCAGCTGTTTGCAAGGATAGAAAATGGACCAAAATTGCCACCAAGATGGGGTTCGCTCCCGGCAAAGCTGTGGGCTCGCATATCAGAGGGCACTACGAGCGCATCCTCCACCCCTACAACCTGTTTCTGTCGGGGGACAGTCTGCGGGTGAGTGTTGGGCCAGCCCTCGCCCGAGTGTCACTGCAGTGGCGAGAAGGCCTGGAGTACATGTGTGGGTGGGTCATTGTTTATAAGCCTTTGTTCTGTGAGTTACTCCTCCGGGGTCTTTGTCTCTGCCTTTCAAGAGCGTCAGTACTTAGAAGGTTGTTTGGGGATGAATAAGGTTGTAGAAATGGCCTTTTGCTGTCAACGCTGAAATCGGTATTAACTTCACTATAGGTTTCTGCCTACAAGGAGAAGTTGCTTGTTGTCCACTTGTCATGGCTTATGCCTTTGCATTCACCTGCCACTTCACCTGTGTTCCTGGCTGTCACATGAAAGCACAACAGGTGACATGGGTTGGCCGCCGGGCCTGCTGTGCTGGCTGAGCTCTCCCAGGCACTTGTCAGCTGGGGTGCTGATGAAAAGGGTGGGGGTCTGAGCTCTGGGTAACTGACTTGTTCCTCACAGGGATGGCATTTGCCACATTATTTAGATAAAAACTGTTGTTCTAATTAAACTGAAACAATAGTATCAAAACTTCCCACTGCCTTCAAGGCTCTGGTAGGAAAAAAAGAACGCCATGATCTGTTCACACTCTTCCCGTTCCTCTTAGAGCCGCCAGAGTTGTTACTGTGCTGGCTGTCGGGAGAGGAGGGGGGCGGTGGTGCCACAGATTCCGCTCAGCTGCTGACAGTGCGCTTTTCCCTCTGCTTCCTTGATTCCCACGAGCTTGCCTTTTCAGCCCAGAAGAACGGGACCAGTCTGACGTTCCGCAGGTGGTCGGGCTTTTTGTGTATGTCCATCGTGTGGATGTCACTTGAACCCATTAATGAAACTTCTCAGAAAGTTGCGTGTGGAATCTTTATGCCTCTGTGTTATAGTCAGATCCAGAGAGTCGCCCACATAGACTTTCTCCTTGTTAGCTGTCCTGTGTCTCATGGTCACAGTTGCAGTGAAGAGAGGCAGGAGGGCCTCTCTGCCTTCTTGGACGCGTGCTGAGAGACACCCCGTCTTTTTGCTGACAGGCAGTGCAGTGTTGGAGTGGGGAGCACGGCGGCGAAGACAGCCTGCGGCACAGACTCCGGCCTGTAGAGGGGCCTGCCACGTGCCTGCTCTGTGTTGGGCACTGACATGTGTTCATTGTAGAAAGTTTAAAGCAAAGGGAGGTTGACAACAAAAAAATCACTTCTCGTTCTCCTGCCTGTTTTTCCCCAAGGCTGTTTTTATGTGCGCGCGTGTGCGCACACACACGAGAGTGTGCTGTTCACACACACGTTGTGCTCTGCTTTTCTCCTACTTAACTGAGTCGTGAGCACCTGTAGTGTCTGTCATTGGATATTTTGAAATCTTTTTAGTTTTAGTGACTCGGGCATTTTATTTTTATAGTCAGATCTTGATTTGACTTTTCCTATTGTTGAATGTTTAGATTGGCTTCAAATATTTTTTTATAGCAATGCCATGATGGGTATTCTCTGTACATCAATTTTTTTGTTTCTTATTTTGAAAGTGATTCTTAGAAGAAAGGAAATTGGAATACATATATCTTTTTTTTTTAGATTTATTTATTTATTCATTATTTATTTATTTATTTTTAGAGAGGGAAGGGAGGGAGAAAGAGAGAGAGAGAGAGACATCAATGTGCGGTTGCTGGAGGCCGTGGCCTGCAACCCAGGCATGTGCCCTGACTGGGAATCGAACCTGCGATGCTTTGGTTCGCAGCCCACGCTCAATCCACTGAGCTACGCCAGCCAGGGCAGGAATACATATATCTTTTAAAAGAATGAAAAATAATGAGCTATCACGGCACACCTATCAGAAAATGGTCAAAAGCCAGAGCATTGATGGCGCAGGCGCTATGAGGACGCGAAGGCACAGGACCCTGCCCACCCCCCTTTGGCTGGAGGGGGTGCAGGGCAGGGCAGCCGCCGCAGAGGGCAGTTTGGTGGTTTCTTAGACAAGGAGGCATGCGGTTAACACAGAGTCCAGCTCTTGTGCTCCTTGGTGTTTGCCCAAAGGAGGTGGGAACTTCCATCCACAAGGATGTTTGTAGCATCTTTATTCTTCATTGTCGAAATCTGAAAGCACCAAGATGTCCTTCAGGTAGTGAATAGACAAATAAAGTGTGGTCCGTCCAGTGAACCAGCAAAAAGAAATGAGTTCTCAAGCTGTGAAAAGACATGGGGAAACCTTAAATGTTTACGACCAAGCAAGAGAAGACAGTCTGAAAAGGCCACATACCGCGCAATTCCAGTTGCGTGACGTTCTGGGGAACAAAGAGCTCTGCAGGCAGTAAGAGGACCGTGGCTGCCGGGGGTCGGGGCGGGAGGGAGTAGGCAGAGCACAGAGGAGAGTCAGGGCGGTGGGCCTGGGTGGTGCCGTGACAACGGGACGTGACAACGGGACGTCCTCACTTGTCCAAACCCACAGGGCGGACAACACCGAGAGCGGCCCTCGCGCATCCGGCAGGCTGGGGCGGTGAGGGTGCGGCCCAGGTACAGTGCTGCTCCTGGGCAGGTGTTGCTGATGGGAAGCTGTGGGAGCGTGGGGGCAGGAGGGACAGGGTGACTCTCTGGACCTTCTTCCCAACTCTGCTCTAAACCAAAAACTTCTGTAACAGACAGAGTCTTAGTGTGGAGAAGTGAACGTGATGTCCAGTGAAGACGTCGTCACAAAGGGGTGAACGGGAGCCTCGGGTGCGGCCTGGGAAGCCCGAGGAAGCTGAGCGTGGGTGTCCCAGTGCTGGAAGGGAGCGAAGGCCTCCCGCTTGTGTCTCGTGTTTTCTGAGTGCCGCGAGGGGTTTCTCCGCCCCTGCGGGAGGGTGTCATCGTGACGTCTTGCTGTCAATGACCTTCAGTCCCAGTCTCTCAAGTAAAGGTTTACAGTTAGAGGGTCTTTCTGTGATAGCCTTGGCTCTAAAGCGCACTTCAGGTGTATGCTTCAGACATGCTAACCAAGCTCTCCACGTATGTTCTGAAAAGCCCCTGAACTTGACTTCACTTGAGGCCTCTGAAGTCCTTGTAAAAAAACCAAGCAGACCATAGGTTGTGAACGATTTAGGCTAATGGCAGATGGGGTTGTGTAAATAATATTGAATTTCTGACCATCCACTTAATAAAATTTCTGTGATTCAGCTCAGTTTGTGTTTCTATCAACCACACGTACTTTTAGGTCTCAAATAGTAAGTACTCTCAATACATAAAAGAGGTTAACCCCAATGATGGACAGGTTATATTCCCCCCCCCCCCCCCCCCCCCGCCCCGTGCTGTTGGCAGACACACAGTGATGCAAAGTGGAGGGCGGCGCCCACACCGCACGCCTCAGGGTGTCCAGACCCAGTGCACAGGGACAGTCAGGGTTACAGTGGCGGAGTCACTCGTTTAGGTCAGTGTCACGTGGTCCATGTCAGTCAGAAACAGAGGGTGCTGCTGTCCTGGGAGCCCTTCCCTGCCCCTCCTCATTGGCGCTCTAGGTGTTTACCTTGCTTGCACCCTTCTCTCTCCTCAGCCCCCAGGGGCTTGTTTCTGGAGCCCATTTTTTCCACCACCCACTCCTTCCACCTCTGTGACTTCCAAAATTAAAAAGCACATTTTGTTAGATGGTTGTTGTGTGGTTGGTTTTTTGTTTGTGTTGTCCTTCTGTTCTCTAGACTCTTTCTGCAGATGTTCTGAGGAAGGAGCCAGTGTTGTTGGTGAGACGGGGCAGTAGTGATGGTGCCCATAGAGCCGAGAGTTCCAGGAGGGGTTGTTTCAGTGTATCTCCCCCGGTGTCGGCGGTGTTTGTGGTATAGCCGCCAGTGGTTTCATTCTGGAACCTGCTTTGAAAAATGCTTCCTTGATGCTTCGGGTTTGCTTACGAAGGAGGGGACATTCGTACTAGATCTGGACGGCATTAAGAACCCTCCTTCATCGAGCTTAGAATCAAACTAGAAAGAAAAGTCAGTGAAGAAACGAAATGAGACTCTTCTCTAATGAAAACCGGAGTTGCTGCCATGGGCTACCTCACCTGTTAACCTTTGTCTTGTGAGGTCGACTCCGCAGGAAGCCCTACTACGGGAGAATACTTGCGTCCAGAGACCGGGTTTTTCAATCCGGGGGGTGCCTTTTGTTAACAGAACACTGCCGCATACACTCAGGATTCTGAAACTTAAAAAACCTATTAGGTTCCATATTTTGTTAATCTAAACGCTTGTAAAAGATGAGCTATTTTCAACATGGAAAGTTTTTACGGGAAATTTTAAGAGGCCTTTCTGACAGCCATAAGCAGGGTAATTGCGGCTGGCTGACTGGCAATGTCTTGAGCCTGCTGTGGTCTCTTATAACCTGACGACACTGATGATTGCGTGAGTCACAACAGCACCACTCACCTGCTCAGAACATGTCAGGGCGTGCTCAGAGCAGGGGGCCTGAAGGAATGGCTCCTCGGTTCACAACACGCCAAACAGGAGGTCGGGGTTGCCGTGCGCAGGGGCGCAGCACTCGTGCTGCTCTTCCTGTGAGCACACGCCCTACATGTGTCTCCCCTGCACCCTCATGTGGCTGCTGAGGAGGACCAGTGGGGCAGGGTCTGTTGTTGGCAGGAGAGCCCCCTGGCTGTGGGGGCTCAGTGAGCTGGGCATCATCTTGCGTCCAAAAGGGCCCATTTCGATGCCTGGGCAGGGCAGTGGCCTGGGCCGTGGCCAGGTCCCCAGTTGGGGGCATGCAGGAGGTAACTGTTGATCTTTCTTGCACGTCAACGTTTCTCTTTCTCCCTTCCTTCCCCTCTGTACATAAATACAATCAATCAAACTTTAAAAATATTGGAGGAAAAGATGCAGTATTTAGTGGAGGAGGCTGCTACCTAGAACCTGTCATAAAAAAATTCAGACCTGCTGTGCATGTGTGTATGTATGTCAACAACTGCAACTTGTCTTTGTTTATTTAGACTTAAAAAATTGCAGATGGGTTATGTATGAGCATAAATAATTGTTACTTTTTAAAAACCCAGTGAAATTCTCTGTTGTTAAAAAGAGGGGAAGTTCATCAGAATGATTACATTTTATTTCTAGTGTCTGCAGAAGCCACACCTGGCCACAGACACGAAGGACAAGGAGTATAAGCCCCACGACATCCCCCAGCGGCAGTCTGTGCCTCCCTTGGAGACATGCCCGCCTGCCCGCCGAGCCAAGCGCATGAGGGCTGAGGTGAGAGTCTCCGGCACCCACGCCGGACCAACCCGCACACCTGGTCTCCAGCCTCGCTCCCCTGGCAGGCTCTGTGTGCACTCCAGCTTCCCGGGCGTGTGCTGTTGGGGCGGGGAGTCCGAGAGCTGGTTCTGGGCTGTGCGGCCCCACAGGTGGGTGCCGCACTGGTGGAAGGCAGGGCCCGGAGGAGCAGGCGTCCGTCAGGGTGCTGTGCAGTTTGCCTGGGGGTGTCACGAAGTGAGGCTGCCCGCTGCAGAGTAAGGCTAGGAGATGTGAAGCTGGGGAGAGAGAGAAGTTAGAAGATAGTGAAAGCTGGTTTTCTCAGGCTTCTCAAAAGGAGCGCAGCCTCTTGGGCACCTGTGAGGCTGAGACAGAAACTGGGCAATGTGGGGAGAGGGGAGCAGTGAATGTGGGAGCTGAGCTGAGATGGGGCAGAGAAGCAAGGTGAGGAAGACCTGCGTAGGGCGTGTCTGCTCCAGAGGCCCCTGGGAAACACCTATGGGCGTGTTTGCTTCCCAGACGAGGTGGGACGGCTCTAGCCCAGCCTGGGGGCCTGTGGAGCAAGGCGACATTGGGCAGCAGTGCAGGCGCAGCCTCTGGGAAGCTGCCTCCTGGTAGCTCGGCTCTGAGTCGGTCTCGGGTGTTCAGTAGTTGTTGGAGAGGTGAGGACAAACAAGCCGTTTTGTTTTCTGAGGGAATGGACACATAAGATAACTGTTTCTCACTTAGATAAGTTGGAGCTAGGGAAAACGTAGCAGCTCAAGTTTTTCTGAGATGAGACTGCCTCAGAAGAGGAAACTGTGGTTAATTGAAGCCTATTAGTGGGCTTAAAGTTAAGGTTTTGTTAGTCTGAAGTCAGTCCTTGTTCAAGAATGTCCTGATCTTTCATGTTTAAGACACGCCGCTGTCCTGGGTCTGCCTGCACGACTCGTGGTGCTGGTGCCAGCAGCCTGGGGGGGGTTCTCATGCCACGGACACGCTGCCTGTGCACGAGTTAGCAGGGGCAGTGACCACGTCTGGCTCCAGAAACATTGTGGCGGGACAGATCACAAACACTGTTCTGTGCTATCAATAAGTGTTAGCACTTCAATAAATAATGTCAATTATGAATGAAAAGTAAATTTGAAAATAACAGAAATGGAGACTGGCTCCTGTGCCCTCGATGGCAGGGGAGTCCGGGGCAATCCAGCGATGGTAGCGGAGTAGGTGGTGGTGACTGTAGTGAAAGAGCTAGTAGGGGATGATTGTGGAAGTGACCTTTCCACACACACTCACTTCCTTTGAAGAAGCCTGCGGCCTTGGCAGGCTTGCTGGACGGAGGCATGGGTGACGGCTCAGGCGCAGGCTCCGTAGGGACCGAGGCAGGAACTGGGGAAGAAGGGCTGCTCTGAGTCTGGGTGGTGAGACTGCCCCCAGTCTGCTCCTGGTCCTTCGATTTTCCCCCGTGCTTGGGCCTGTCGGAGTGCAGAAGGGCACTCCCGTGGCTGCTGAGTTCCTCCTCCACTCCTTCAGCAGTGGGGGGAGAGCCAGGAGAAGTATGTTCTGTTAACACAGATAGTTCATAGGCTCTTAGTCACCTTGGGATTCCGGTGGGATTTTAGAAGAGTTACTTGTCTTTAAAGAAAACATTTATGTGTATGACAACTGTTTTCAAGGCCATGAATATTAAAATAGAACCGGAGGAGACAACAGAAGCCAGAACTCATAACCTCAGACGTCGAATGGGTTGCCCAACTCCAAAGTATGAAAATGGTAAGAAAATTTATCTGCAAAGAGGAAAATAATAAAAAGTAAACAAATAAAAGTGATGATGTGTTTGTTAGTTAAGAAAACACTGGAGCAACTATGACCTACCATCACTGATTGGGCCTCCAGAAATGAAATCTTCATATATGAACGTCCTCATCATTGAGGGCCCAGCAGAGAGGGAAACGGGTGGATGGAGGCGTGTCAGGGATGGGAGTGAGTCTACCAGCTGTCACTGGCTGCTTCTCTGAAAGGCGGTCTGGGAGCATTCATGGAGAAGCAGTGGTTTCTAAGGAGCAGTGCAGCCCTTGCCTGGCTGTTTGCTGGACTTGTCTCGGTGTGGCGGGTAGACCTGCTTTTGGAGTTGGGGTGGAGCTGGCAGCTGCTTGCCTGGCCTCTGCCGGGTGCCTGTCACAGGGAGGCCTGGGACTCAGGAGAAGCCTGGCTACCACGTAGGGAGGGTGCCAGAGCCGCTGACCTTGGGGCCCAGCGCTTGGTGAGCTGTCAGGAAGGGTGACACGGAGTCAGGGGAAGGGACTTGAGAAAACACAGATCCGAGTCCCTTCTTGGCCACTTCCTGGCTCATCATTTGCCCTTAGAGATACTCCTTGACAGCCACTGGTGACAATTTTCTCGTCTTTGGAATGGATTTGTTGCAAAGGATTACATAATTGGTGGAAAGCATTGAGCACAGGGCCTACCACGGGGTAGTTCATTGATTGATACCAGTGTTTCAGCCAAAAGCCTCTGGGACCAGGAAGCAGGAGAGGTGAGCAGTCTTGGGTCTGGAGGCTGGTCTGGATTGAAGGAGGTCCAGCTGGGGAGTTGACAGTCCCTCCCAGTCATGGTCAGAGGACTGGCTGGCCTCAGTGTATGGTGTTTTATTTTGTTTTTTATTGAGCTGCCATTGGTTAATAAATTTATATGGTCTCAAGTATGCAATTCTTTAATACATCACTTGTATACTGTATTGTGTGTTCCCCACACTAAGTCTCTTTCCATCACCATTTACCCACCTTTACCCTCTTCTACCTCCCCACCCTCAGTGTGTGTTGTTCTGTAGCGTAGAAACCTGAGTGCCATCTCCGAAGTATGCGCCTACACCTTGCACCTCGGGGTGAGAGTTGGCATTTGTGGTGGAGGAGGTATTGGACATTGCAACACTGGTGCCACCACTGTCTCGTGCAAAGATAACATGGCAGTGCACTAGTGTGTCCCGTTTGTGTTTGAGGAGCGGGGGTCAGGGAAGAGGGTGAGAAGAACACAGAAAGAGCTAACTGGGATTATCTCTTGCAGAGAAAGAAATAAAAAGCTGCATCAAGCAAGAACCCATTGAGAAGAAAGAGCATGTTGTAGAAAGTGAGAGGGAGAAGCCCAAGAGTCGACCTAAAAAAACCACGAGTGCTGTGAGTGGACGTCTTCCAACACTCTGACCCCTATTCACACGTGTGTGCCTGGCTGAGGCCTGGCGGCCCACAGTGCGGAGGCCGTGTCAAGTCCGCCTCCCGTGTCAGTTTAAGGAGGAGGAAGCTCACGAAGGCACGAGAATAGTCACGTCTGGGCTCTGTGGGCCGCTTTGTGGAGGCCAGTCGAGCACCAAATGGTGCTGATTCATAGGCTTGCTCGCACATCACTGGCCCGCCTCCAGATGAGCTGAAGGCTGGAACCAAAACCAGGTTGATGTTTTCCAGCCCTGGACAGCAGGTGTGGGGAGTCTGTCTGGGGAGGGGAGCCTCCCTGTGCACAGGGCCCTGGAGGGGGCTGGTCATCTGAAGCAGGCTGGGTCTTGGATCTCACCTCCAGTCAGTTCATGCCTAGAATTGCAGACTCCGGTGGGCGCTCACCATTCTGTGTTCTGTGCCCGTGTCGTGGCTGCAGGTGGACCTGTACGTCTGCCTCTTGTGTGGCAGTGGCAGTGATGAGGACCGGCTTCTCTTGTGCGACGGGTGTGATGACAGCTACCACACCTTCTGCTTGGTCCCACCCCTCCATGATGTTCCCAAGGGAGACTGGAGGTGTCCCAAGTGTTTGGCTCAGGTGAGACTCGGCAGCTGGGGCAGCATCAGGACGTTCAGTGCTGTTCTTGGCCTTTGGGTTTGTACCTGGCGACTGACAGTCATGAGGTCCTAAGAAACACTGGGCTGGCCCTGCCCAGAAGGGAGGTCTCGGAAGTGAGTTTCACAGCTGTGCACGGAGCGAAGAGGCAGAAAAAGTCTTAATAACTACACTTAAATTTTTTTTCTTCGAGGATAAAAGCACTGTATGCTCTTCGCAGATATTCTTAAGTCCCAAAAGGCTTTACAAATGAAAGTGTGATTTTATAATCCATACCATACATAACCACTGTTGATATCTTGGTGTATATTCATCCAGATTTTTTTCTGCTTTAAATCAATGGAATTGTAGTACATAAGCATTTTTAGTCATCTGTTTTTTCATATGTGTACAAACAAAAATCTCTTTTTTCTTTCATAGGAGTGTAGTAAGCCACAAGAAGCATTTGGCTTTGAACAAGCAGCCCGGGACTACACCCTCCGCACATTTGGGGAGATGGCGGACGCGTTCAAGTCTGATTACTTCAACATGCCAGTCCACGTATGTACACAGACTTCGATTGAGGGTGTTAATAACTTCTGGAGAAAAGTGGATCTGGAGAGAAATTTGAGGTGGCCCTTCTCTCTGACAGTCAGTGTCATGCACAGCGAAACCTTAATTTGTTCAGTGGTGTTAAAATTCCACGATACTTTAAAATGTATTCTGCTTTTCATTTGATTTCTCTAGAGATAGGCTTTCCCACACAAGTCGTACAGCAGCTGTAACAATACAATATACGAAGTCTCCAGTAATTCTTTCAGCTCAAAAAATACAATTTAAAGAAAACTTCACAAAGTTCATTGAATGACTCCATGTGCCACTCAGTGCGCTGTGCATGGGGAACACGTTTGCTTACTGTTAGTCGTTGTAAGTCACCCGCATTCTGTCTGCTCGCGGAGAAGCCTTGCATGATCATTCAGCACTTGGTGTGCATCACGTGAGCACGCCGGCGTTTAAGTGCTTTTCTGCCTTGATTCTGGATACGTCACTTGGGTCTTCCCGACCACTAACGAAGGGCTTCAGCAAACACTTCCTGCGTATTGGTCTTCGTAGTTGCATTATATTCTTGGGACGGTGACTGAGATTGGTGAGAGCAGTTGACCGTTTTCAACCGCCGTAATCGTCGTCTCGTTTCTGGGCCCAGCAGTGCTGGGGGCCTGACTTCACGGGCGTGAGCTGTGAAGTTGCTGCACGTTTGTTCACTTGACAGGCCGTGAATCCACATCGCGCTCTCCTTGATTTTTCCCTTCTTTCACCCCTTGTGCCTTGTGTTGTTCCCCACGTGTCTGCCTGGCCAGTCCAGTGACCTGTCCGTGGCTCTTCCATCTGCCCTTGGCTTTTTATTTTACTTCAGAGACGAGGACTTTGTGGGATGGACCCAAGTCAGATGAGCCACAGACCCCAGGCACGCAGTCTGGGTGCTTTGTGCACGGGTGCGTGCTCTTGTTCACGGTCTGCACCGCCTGATCCCAGGGTCGCCCACGTCGTCCTCAGCCTGGGCTAGTGGAAGGGCGCGTGGGGGCCTCGGGCGATGTGCTGGGACATGACCAAGGGCGGAGCACCGCTCAGGCCTAGAGGCCGTGCGAGTTCTGTCTCTGAGCAGAACTGCACCCGCTGGGGGGAGTGTCGGCGTGCTGCGCTCCTCGACTGCACTCCAGCGGCGGCCAGGTCTGTGATGGAGAAGCAGGAGTGTGTAGTGGCTGCTACTCCCAGTCGTCACTACGCACCTTCTGGGAAGCAGTGGGGACTGCCTGGGGTCGCCGTGGAGCGCAGCAGAAGGACCACTCCTCAGGGTGCTGTCCCGGGGTCCTGTCATTCAGCTCATCCAGTGAGACGGGGCACTGACAGTTGATGTCTGGGAAGGTGCATTTTTTCTCTTTCTTACGATTTTACTTCCAGATGGTTCCCACAGAACTGGTTGAGAAAGAATTTTGGCGGCTGGTGAGCACCATCGAGGAGGACGTCACGGTTGAGTACGGAGCTGATATCGCCTCGAAGGAGTTTGGCAGCGGCTTCCCTGTCCGCGATGGGAAGGTCAAACTCTCGCCCGAGGAAGAGGTGGGTGCATCCGGGAGGCACCTGCACTCTGAGGGGACTGGGTGGCGGAGGGTCCTGGGTCTGCTGGGCGTGACGCGGCCTCAGCAGCAGCCTTACTGCAAAAACCAGATGTAGCTTGGAACTTGAGTTATTAATTCAATTTCCATTTAGTGGTTTTGAAGTGATTTATGATTACTTTCAGAAAATCCGTAGTCACCAGATTTTTAATGGCTTCAAGAGAAGTACCAGAGTCCACAGGAGAATTCCAGTCCTGGCGGTGCCACTGCACTGTGATGACGCGGGAGAGGCACTGCCCTCCCGTGGCTGTCGGAGCCTGTGACTTTGGTTTCTCCTTCTGAAGGAAGTCTGAGGGATGGAGACCAGAGCTACTTATCTTCTTTATTTTATTTTTTATAAAAGATGTTATATATTTATTTTCAGAGAGAGGGGAAGGGAAGGAGAAAGAGAGGGAGAGAAATATCGAGCGAGAGGAATGCCAGTTGGTTGCCTCTCGCATGCCCCCAACTGGGGACCCGCAGCCCAGGCGTGTCCCCTGACTGGGAAGCGAACCCATGACCTTTTGGTCCACAGGCTGGTGCTCTATCCTCTGAGCCATACCAGCCAGCATCAGACCTACTTATCTTTGAACTTGAAGGTTTGAGTCCGTTATTTCCCATAATGACCCTCCATAGCAGCCAACTCCTGGGAAGGTTTCTGTTTAGTAAGAAGTCAGAGTTTTTGGTGAACTTTTGGAAATCTAATATATGAACAGAGAAGTACATAATCATGTGCACAGTTTAATGAAGTTTCATAGCCGGAACACACCTGTGTAACCACACTGGAAGGAACAGGACATGACCACGTTCCCCCAGAAGCCCCTCTTCTGTCCCCTTCCTCACTCCTGTCCCTGTCTCAGGACAAGCCCCTAACAGCACTGTCCTGACTCGTAACACCACAGACCTCCTGTGGACCGACCTGTCCATCTTATTCTTCTGCAGCCAGGTAGAACAGAGGCACACACACAACGCACGTCGCATGAGTCCATGTGTGTGAGGCTTAAACGGCAAAAGCAGTCCGTGGCGTCCGAGAGGTCAGCGTCATGGCTTCTCCCGCCTGCTGCCCTGACGTTTCTGTTTGGAAGGAGACTTCACACATCTTTTTGAAACATTCAATTCTGAAATGTTAGTGTGATACATCCTTTTCACTTTTTGTTCCTGTATTTTTAGGAATACCTAGACAGCGGCTGGAATCTGAACAATATGCCAGTGATGGAGCAGTCGGTCCTTGCTCACATCACCGCCGACATCTGCGGCATGAAGCTCCCCTGGCTGTACGTGGGCATGTGCTTCTCTTCGTTCTGCTGGCACATCGAGGACCACTGGAGCTACTCGATCAACTACCTGCACTGGTAGGACGCCCGGGACCGGACCCGTGTCTGAGCTGGGCTCGTCCCTGTGTGGCTGTGTGTGGTGGTGGTTGTGTGAATGTGTGTGATCGAAAGAAACTGCTAAAAGTCCACGCTTAGGTGTTTTCTGGACATTAATGTTTATGATGCATTTCCAGGGGTGAGCCGAAAACCTGGTACGGCGTTCCTGGGCACGCTGCTGAGCAGCTGGAGAGCGTGATGAAGAGACTGGCCCCAGAGCTGTTCGTGTCCCAGCCGGACCTGCTGCACCAGCTCGTGACCATCATGAACCCTAACACCCTGATGACACATGACGTGCCTGTACGTGCTTGGCTGGCCCCGCCCCTGGGCTCCCTTTTCGTGTGGCTGTGTTTCCACAGTGTGACTTGGCAGTGGAAGCAGCTGTTTGGTGTGAGTTGATACCACACTGCACTGGGGATTCTCGGACACTACGAAAACTGATTCGTTGCTGCTGATAACTAGATTGCTGAGCAATTTCACTTTACGAGTCACAAGTGTGACGCTTTCTTTTCGTGTCCAATCCCATTGTTTCTTGTCCACTCATAGGTCACACGGCTGTCACCACTGCATACCCTGCACCATGGTTTTTGTTTACAACTCCTTAACTGCAACAAAACGAAAACCTAAAACATACATGTCATTTGTCAGTATAAATACTGGGAGAAAGGCCGGGTTCTGTTGATTAGACCTAAACTCCGAGGTCGGAATCCTTCATGCTCTGTCCGTGCTTTAAAAAAATAATTCATTGAATCTACTCGATCTTAATTTTGAATGATGAACTGAAATGGCATGTTTGGTAGGTCTTGGTTACATTACACTTTTACCGCTGATTAAGCATATTTTAAAAGAAAATTTATTTTAGGGTCTTAGATTTGGAATTGGGGGTCCCAGTCTAGACAGGTTCTGTTGGTGATGTTTCCTGTGAGCTTTCTGTGAAGTGACACTTACTGAGCAGTGGCTTCCTTGTGCAGAAGACCCTGAAGATTGTGGGGCGGCGGGGGTGAGGTGTAGGGAGCTGCAGAGCCTGTTTCAGCTGAGTCTGACGTAAACGATGCATTTCCAGTGTAGATGTGAGTTCCTGATCTTGCTGTGTCCCGAATTGATGCTTTTAGGTCCGTATGCCAGGAATTGGGGTCAGGTAGAAGGGACTTTATTTGAGGGATCATAAAATAGCTTAGAAAAGAACGACCAGTCACTACCAGAATACCACCACCTCCTCATTGTCGGTATTACCTCCTTGTACTGATTGCCCTTCCTGATTTGTTGTGAGTGTCTGGTTCTGGCTGTTTAATAATTGAGCAGCCATGTGGGGTTTGCTTTGGACTTTCAGATCAGTTGAATGAACTCCTGCCTTTGGGAGCTGACACTGGAAGAGGAGAGACGGACAATGAAAGGGTGGTGTGACTTGACAGTGGGTCAAGTGGGAGAACACATGAACTCGGGGGAACCAGGGCTCCAAACGATGTTTGAACTAGGACTTGGAACTCTGATATGGAAGGAGTGTGTCCAGGGCAGACATACATGAGGAGTGTGTGAGGCAGAGTTGGGGGAGGAAGAAGAGGTACCTATAGGAGGAGTCATGCTCACGTGCTGGGTAGCAGTCTTCACCTTGGGCCAGTGTCAGGACCTGGGGGGCATCTGCAACACAGGCTGAGCCCCACTCGCCACTGGTCTTTCCTGTGGTGGGGTGTGGGTGGGGCGCATGGATTTACGTTTCTGAGAAGATCCCCTGCGTGACGCTGCTGTGGGTCATGTCATAGAGCCACTGTGCAGATACAGAGTTGAAAACTCGTCCAGTTAATGTTGTCCTTACATAGTAATAGCTTCCGCCTGAGGGTTCGCGCACCTGGAGCAGCACAGGTGTCTGAGCGAGGGTGCTGGGAGCTTACGTCTGAGCCCAGATCGCAGAGAGTGACGTTCTTGAAATAGTGTGCAATTTCTTGCATTGGTCAGAGATCTTATTTTGGTTTAATAATGTAGAATATTCTTTTTTTTTTTTTTTAAGATTTTAGAGAGAGAGGCAGGGAGGGAGAAAGAGAGGGAGAGAAGCATCAGTGTGTGGTGGCTTTTCATGTGCGCCCTACTGGGGACCTGGCCCACAACCCAGGTATGTGCCCTGACTGGGAATTGAACCAGTGACCCTTTTGTTCGGAGGCCAGCACTCAATCTGCTGAGCCATATCAGCCAGGGCTAATAACATAGAATATTCTTAATTGTGGCTGCACTTACGGAGGTGTGTCCCAACGCTGGATGTAGCCGCTTGTGTAACGCGAGCTGTGTCACGACGTCGTCTGGGACCTTCACCAGCCTGGTGGCCCGGCGCCACGCCCTCTCCTGGGGGACCGTGGCAGCTTGTTGTCCTCTTCTCCTCTGACTCACTTGTAACTGGCGGGAAGCTACCCATTCTGAAGAACCATCTGGTCATCTGTGTCCAGATTGTCTTCTGGGAGAACGCCACTAAAAACCTCCTCTGTGTCTCCTTAGGTTTACCGGACTAACCAGTGTGCTGGGGAGTTTGTGATCACGTTCCCGCGCGCCTACCACAGTGGCTTCAACCAGGGCTTCAACTTCGCTGAGGCTGTGAACTTCTGCACCGTGGACTGGGTATGCAGTCGAGGCTTCGTGAGCCTTGCACGCGGAGTCGGGGGGAGTCCTTTGCACCCGTCACACGCACAATGGCTTACCCTGTCGCCGCTCGAGAGGCTGATATGCAAATTGTTGACCCCCCCGTGAGGTCAGGCACTGTGCCACACTACAGATCCAGGCCGGACTCACTGAGTACACTGCTGGGTTCGGCCGACGGCTTTTTTCTTTTGTAGCAAGACTTGAAGGAAAACGTCTCCCGTGGCATATTTTGGCTGAAGCTCAGTGTTGCCTTGTGAACCCATGGCAGTTCTACTCTTAAGACTGTTCCACACAAGCCCTAGTTGTCCAAAAGAGCAATTTTTAACAACATATTTGGTTTTAGTTACTTTGGAAAGTAGGGGTTTTTAATACTAGTATTTGTACTTTTCATTTACCTGAAAAGAACTGTCTGGTTGAAGTGTGAGGTGTTAAATCTAATGAGTCATAACTTTGTTTCAGTGTTTCTCTGAGTAACAGCACTGCCTGTCCCTGCAGTTATTCTGTTAGTTTTGGAGCATTATTGTTCCCTGAAGTAGGTGAACCATGTTCAGTTCTGCACAGTTGTTTTGTAAACGTGTAAATTCCTATTTCTGGTTAGATTCGTTTTTTTAACATTTTTTTAAATAACTTATTTTTCTTTAAGATTTTATTTATTTATTTTTAGGGAGGGGAAGAGGGGGAGAAAGAGAGGGAGAGAAACATCAATGTGTAGTTGCCCCTACTGGGGACCTAGCCTGCAACCCAGGCATGTGCCCTGATTGGGAATCAAACTGGCGACCCTTGGGTTCACAGGTCGCCAGCATTCAGTCCACTGAGCCGCATCAGCCAGGGCTCCAGTTAAACGATTCTTGTTTGGACAGTAATGCATTGTTAATGCATTGGGGTTTTTTAACCACTTAATGAAGGCACCTAGTGTGCCAGATCTTGGAAATGTAAAGACCTAAAAACCCCAAGGCCTCTCTGTCTGCTCTGAGAGTTGATCTGCGATGCTTGTGGCCCAGGCGTGATCTTGGGTCGTGGTGTAGTGGAGTTCCGAATCCAGCAGACTTTGGAAGGAGGGGGAGAAGGGCGGCTCACATGTTCCCCTGTCTGTGAGCACAGCTGCCGCTGGGCCGACAGTGTGTGGAGCACTACCGCCTGCTGCACCGCTACTGCGTCTTCTCCCACGACGAGATGATCTGCAGGATGGCCGCCAAGGCCGGGGTCCTGGACGTCGTCGTGGCTTCGACCGTCGAGAAGGACATGGCCATCATGGTCGAGGACGAGAAGGCTCTGAGAGAGACCGTGCGTCAGCTGGTGAGGCTCCTGGAGTCCCAGTACAGTGGTGTTTGTTGAGCACGACTTAGTGAAGTTCTTAGGCACTTTGCTACCATTTTAAGAAGTCTCTCCTTAATCTGATTGCCTTTGAGGCGGTTTGTTTAATGGCTACTGATAGAGTGAACAGTTGCCATGCTCTCATCTGCTACCTGCACATGTGTCTCCTTGGTGAAGGGCCTGTTTAAATGTCTTGCCCACCCCCTTTTACTGGATTAAGGTGAGAGTTCTATTTATTCTGGGTCGTAGGCGTGTGTGCCAGAAATCCTTTCTTCCAGCTGGGGCCTGGCGTGGCGTTCCCTTTGCAGCATCTCCCCAGTGGCAGCAGCGTTCTGTTCTGGTGACATGCAGTTCGTCGGTTTTCCCTTCATGGGCCCGTGTTGTGTGTCGTCTTTAAGGAGCCTTTGCCCGACCCAAAGTCTCAGAGATTCTGTCCTGTGTAAATGGTCGTGCATAGTTTCTAGTTGTAGGTTCACAGTTAAATCTTTGTCTCAAGCAGTTCTCACTGGTGGAGCAAGCGGGGGCGTGTGCCAGCAGCGTGGGGACGGCCACTTCAGAGTCAGACAAATAGCTAGTATCTAGTTTTGTCATCCTGTTATCCTCTGTGGTCTTTTTTTTTTTAAGATTTTAACTTATTTTTTTAGAGGAGAAGGGAAGGAGAAAGAGAGGGAGAAAAACATCAGTGTGTGCTTGCTTCTCACACGTCCCCCACTGGGGACCTGTCCTGCAACCCAGGCATGTGCCCTGAATGAGAATTGAACCAGTGACCCTGTGGTTTGCAGCCCACGTTTAATCCACTGAGCTACACCAGCCAGGCTGTTAACCACTGTTTTCATACTCACATCAACCTTTGTCCAAAAACGGGTCCTCACTAGACAAGCGAAGTGGCCTGACTCCATGTTTGCTGGGTCCCTGTCATGTCGCATTCCGCACAGTGCTGACCCTGCACTCCCAGTTGGGGTGCTGGTGGGCCACAGTGGGCTCCAGAGGCCTCTCATGTACACTGTTCTCTAGGGAGTGGTCGACTCGGAAAGAATGGACTTTGAGCTGCTGCCGGATGACGAGCGTCAGTGTGTGAGATGCAAGACGACGTGCTTCATGTCTGCCGTCTCCTGCGCGTGCTCGCCTGGCCTGCTCGTCTGCCTGCATCATGTGCAGGATCTGTGTGCCTGTCCGCCTCACAGATACAAACTGCGGTGCGTGGGAGGTGTGGGTGGTTCCCTGCAGAACACAGTGGCTCCTCCGTGAAGCTCCAGGGCCGGAATACTGAGCAGAAAGGATCTGATTTTCTCCCAACCCACACCTCCCGTTTGCAGATACAAATACACCCTGGACGACCTCTACCCCATGATGAGCGCGCTGAAGCTGCGAGCAGAGTCTTACAATGAGTGGGCCTTGAACGTGAACGACGCTCTGGAGGCAAAAATCAACAAGAAGAAAAGTAGGTGGTACAGGAAGCAGGACTGGCTGTGATGAGGCTGTTGGTTAGCTGTAGCCCAGCGGCTCCGTCCGGCTGTGCCCTGTGTAGCCAGGCTTGCAGCGCATGCACCGAGATGGGGTGGCACGGGGGCGGGTGAGGCGGTGCAGGTGCCGCCAGCGTGCACTTGACTGAGACCGTGTTGTCAGGAGGCAGAGGGACCTGCACACCTCTGTCTCGGAGTGAGCATCGTCCCCGTCTTAACTGGCACCTCAGAGAGACTCAGTTTAACGCGATGTCGTGACAAGGCAGGAGTCTCTGAGGTGCTGGTTTCCGTCACTCGTCCCGTTTGGACTTTCTCCTGCGCTGTCCCAGATGGCAGCCTTCGAAAGCCACGGCTCCCCCCCATCTCTCAGTGTTGTCACACACTCCTTTCCGTACGGAACCTCAGAGATGACGGCGCCCTCCTGTGTTTCGGGGACAGGCGTGGTGCCACTGCCTGGGAGCCCACTAGTGGCTGCCGGCTGCAGGGCGAAGTATAGGAGGGGCATTCGGGTGCAGTGAGAGTTTGCATTGCTTTGTTCCGACAAGTCAGCTGTTCTGGGTAAACATTTCAGGTCAAAACGTTTCCTTTTAAACAGAAAACTCTCCACGTTGATGGTTGCAAATTTAATGATGTAAAGCATTGCGAGCACTGACAGATCAGAGCTGATGAGAGCAGCCTCGCCTCCACACTGCCCGCCAGGAGCAGTGAGCAGGATGGGCCCACGACAGGAGACCTTTTCTCTGTCCCTAGGCCTTGCCAGCTTTAAGGCTTTGATTGAAGAGTCTGAGATGAAGAAGTTCCCAGACAACGACCTTCTGCGTCACCTTCGCCTCGTCACTCAGGATGCAGAGAAGTGTGCCTCTGTCGCACAGCAGCTGCTCAATGGCAAGAGGCAGACCAGGTGGGGGCCTGGCTGGGAACTGGCCGTCGTGGTGGGGGCCTGGGGCCTCTCCTCCTGTCTGCACCCACCGCCCTGGAGCTTGGGAGCGGGGAGCGCCTGAGCCCTCACGGGGCTGCCTTGGCCCTTGTCTTCACAGATACCGATCGGGGGGAGGGAAGTCCCCGAACCAGCTCACAGTGAGCGAGCTCCGCCAGTTTGTGACGCAGCTCTATGCTCTCCCATGTGTCCTCAGTCAGACACCACTGCTGAAGGTAACTGGGGGGCCCTGGGCAATTGCTCTGCCGTCCTGCATTTTGTGAATCAGTCGGGCTGACATGAAGGGTGTGCGTGTGTAAAGATAGGGATGGGCCTTCAAAGGAGAGGTAAAGGTGGACGTTTTTATGTTAGCAGTGACCCCAGCTCCACCTAACGGGCGTGAGGTCTGGTTGTGTCACTGGGTGCAGCGTCAGGGGACTCGTGTGTCACCTCCTCACTCATGTTATGGCCGAAAGCCCGTGAGGTGGGGCAGCGTCATGTTGAGTGTGCACTTCGGGTTCTGCGTGTGGAAGAGGCCAGTTGCTGAGATCACTGTTTTGATGCGACAAGCTGTGTGTTTCAGGATCTTTTGAGTCGTGTGGAAGATTTCCAGCAGCACAGCCAGAAGTTGCTCTCTGAGGAGATGCCCAGTGCTGCCGAGCTGCAAGACTTGCTGGACGTCAGCTTCGAATTCGATGTTGAACTTCCACAGCTTGCTGAGATGCGCGTCCGTCTGGAGCAGGCCCGCTGGCTAGAGGAGGTGCAGCAAGCTTGCCTAGACCCCAGCTCCCTCACTTTAGATGACATGAGGCGGCTCATTGACCTGGGTGTGGGCCTGGCCCCGTACGCGGCTGTGGAGAAGGCGATGGCGCGGCTGCAGGAGCTGCTCACGGTGTCGGAGCACTGGGACGACCGAGCCAAGAGCCTCCTCCGAGCCAGGTGAGGAATCGGCTGCCGCCTCTCTGGGAAGGGCGGGGGTGTTCCGTCTCAGCGCTCAGCATGCATCGCAGGCAGGGCCAGTGCTCAGCAGCTGCGGCGGTGCGGAGCTGAGCTGTCGGGCTGCTGGGAGTCGGGCCGAAGAAGACTGACAGAGATGAGTGGTTCGTGTGCACAGGCCTCGTCTTGCTTTTCTGTGCGATGTCATCTTTGAGAGAATACAGACTTTGCAAATGAATGGAAACGTTCCAACTCGAGTTAATGGACGGGACCCCAAAGGGTCCTAGGAGAGTGTCTGAGCCAGTGCGCCCTGTCCTGGACAGCAGAGAGGCGTGGCCGTGTGCCCGTGCTGCTGCTCAGGAGCGGCCCCGTGTCCTGCCTCTGCCTGACGGGTCTGGAGTGTCCAGCTGACACAGCATAAAGCACAGAAAGTCATCTGAGTCGTAGACACGCCGTAGTTTTAGAGTCGTGGTCACATGGGAGTGTACAAATTGATTACACTGTGCTTTTGGCACATTGAGACCCTAGAGAACTTTGATTTTTTCAGTGAAGCCGTGGGGGTCCTAACGGCGTGTCCAGGGCCACGCAGGAGAGGTAGAGAGACGTGGGTAACTGGAGAGCATTACACTAAGTGAGCTGAAGGGGAAGTTTGTGGCATGCATACCCGTGTGAAATGAGGAGTAAGTAGAACTTCAGTGCTTCACTGATTCATTTGCTTTGTCTTAGATGCTTTTAAGTCTTAGGCAGCCATTTGAATCTTAATTAATTGGATATCATCTAGTAGTTGTTGCCATTTAAGGAAATTAGGTGCCACTGAATTCCCTTTGAGATGATTTTTCTGGCTCTTTGGCAAACCACAAGGAAGCCGAGCCATCCCACACAGTGCTGAGAGGTTGACGTTTCCCTTGTGTAGGCCTCGGCACTCCCTGAGCAGCCTCACCGCGGCGCTGAAGGAGATGGAGGAGATCCCTGCGTACTTGCCCAGCGGCGCGGCTCTGAAGGACTCAGTGCAGAGAGCCAGGGACTGGCTTCAGGAAGTGGAAGCCCTGCAGGTTGGTGTAACAAACAGACAAACAAACCTGAGTGTGTAGATGTGTCCGTTAAGGGCAGTAATTGAAAAATTGGGCCCTGGCTGGTGTGGCTCAGTGGATTGTGCACTGGGCTGCGAAGCAAAGGGTTGCTGGTTCGATTCCTGGTCAGGGCACATGCCTGGGTTGCAGGCCAGGTCCCTAGTAGGGCGTACATGGGGGGCAACCACACATTGATGTTTCTCTCCCTGTCTTTCTCTCTCCCTTCCATCATTCTCTCTAAATATAAATAAATAAAATATTTTTTTTAAAAGGTGCAGATTCAGTGCAGGTACATGATCGTGTGGCCAGATGCGATCTCAGGGCCCAGGTGTGTCACTGAGCAATAAGGGCTTAATCAGAAGTGCCTTGCCATCCCTCCAGAATAAATAAACGGAGCAAGTTGCAAAGTGATTGTCCAGAGTAAGCAGCACTAAGTATGGGTGGCCCTGCGGGTGAAGAGTCACAGTCATTGGCAGTGTCAGTGTGACTCCTCGCCGGCAGCAGACAGTGACTTCTGGGGTGTCCCTCCTCGTTAGCTGGGGGCTTTATTGAAAAAGTGGTTGATGGGGGAGTTCCTTATCTTCTCATCACCAGAACCAAAAAGTCTCAGTGACCTATTGAGAAAAAAGATCGGGCTGTGCTTTAAATTTTAATATACGGTATTTTTTAGTCTCAAGTTGGTTTGTTTTTTTGAAGCCACCAGAACTTAGGAATAAAGTATCTTGCTTTGTGAATATTTGTGTCATTTATGGTGGTGCTAATTAGTCAATGGCTAACAAGAAATACCAGAAAGGAAGGTTTGTCTAGATGTTTGCAAGAAAACATCTGGGCATCTGTTCCACTTCACAGGGAAGAGAAGATGTATTGTGTGATAAATACTGTTACTTAGTTGAGGAGTGAGTGAGCCCAGCTAACCAAAGACTGGCCATGGGAAGTATTCACTATTTATAAACTTCCCCAGCGGGTGCTTTGGGTGCAGGCTCTTGTCAGCGGCTACTAGGACTCAGTGGTGGGTTTCTGGCACGGTCCCCCTTCCTGGCAGCCAGGGGAGGGGTGCGCCTGCAGTCGGAGAGGGGCAGGGCGTGGCCCTGTCTGCAGAGTCCACACTGCAGGCTGGTGCGGTGGCAGTGCTCGGGCAGCTCCTGCAGCGACGGCCTGGCCGTGGCTGCGTCGTGCGTTCGAGGACTAACACCTGCATCAAGGAACGTCTTGGTATTTAGTGGACTGTGTGCTTGAGAGTGCTGCCCAGTGTCCTGCTCCACACAGGGGTGTCCCTGCCTTTCTGAGCTGAGCAGCAGAGTGGTGTGTGGTGTGAGGCGCCTTCCCAGAGTGCCCAGCAGGACAGCTGCACCTTTCAGCTTCCGTCCTGCAAGAGCAGACGTCCGAGCAGTGAGACACCAACCTATCTGCTCTCTGTTCAATTTTCCCAGAAGTGTCCCTTGTGGTGGTTTGTGCAGTCTAGGACTGCACGTTGTGTCTGATCGGTAGCCTCCCTTTCGGCTTCTTTTCACCCTGGAGAGTCCCCCTCCCCACCCCACGTTCCGTGTCGTTGTCCAGAACGGTCAGCCTGTGGTGTGTCCGCCCCTGCTGGTTTGTCTGCTTGCGGCCTTGAGGTGTGGCTGTGTCTCATCTGTTTCCTGTGAACGGGAAGTGCGGTCCAGGCCTGACGGAGTCGAGTTCAGTGTTTTGGACGGAGTACCCGCGAGCGCGTGCCGCTACGTGTTGAGTGCTGCGTCTTGTCAGGAGGCACTTGGCGCACCTTGTGGCCGACAGCAGCGGCGCTGCCCCTCCAGCCTCCATCCTCACCCAGTGTTTCTGTCTTCCGGCCCGACTGTGTCCTTCTCAAAACGTGGTCCCAGGACCACTGGGACGCGTCAGAAATGCGGGTTCTCGGCCCGCTTCAGGGGATCTGGGTCAGAGTACCTGGGCTCTCGTGGTGAGTTGTCCTGTGTTCTCAAGTCTGAGAAGCAGCCAGTTCTCTGAACTCATGTTAGTTTCCTGAGTAATGTATTCTGGGTTGCTTTAATTCATCATTGGTGAGTAGGTTAGAGTAAAACTTTCTTTTGTTGCTTTTATTTCTGTGAGTCGTTATAAAGTCTTTTGAGTTATTACAAGTGTACATTTCTTTTGAAGTGTTTTCAAACTGCCTGTGGCAACCAGTGTGGCTAGTGAGCTTCCCAGGACACAGTCAGAGCACAGTGTGTGTCGTGGTCACAGTTGTTTCCTCAGGGCCCAGCACCAAGTGCCCTTCAGTTGTTTGTCAAGTGCAAGAACGTGCCCCTCCCACCCCCACCGTTGTGGGCCCTGTGGCCGTCTGCCTGACTTTCACTCGTTCAGTTGGTGGTGTGCGCTGAGTTTCAGCTGGGCTCTTCCCACTTTGCACAGAAGCACCCTTTCCTCTAAGTCGCTCTAATTTCTCTTGATTTATTAGGTTGGAGGCCGCGTGCCAGTGTTGGACACACTGGTGGAACTTGTCACTCGAGGCCGCTGTATCCCAGTGCATCTGAGTTCCCTCCCAAGACTGGAGTCGCTGGTAGCTGAGGTCCAGGCCTGGAAAGAGTGTGCTGCTAACACGTTCTTGATGGAGAACTCCCCGTACTCACTCCTGGAGGTGCGTGTGCAGCCCCTTCTGTCCCATGGAGACCCACGAGTTTTTCAGTAGAGCCCAGAGATCCTTCTAAGCTTCTAGTGAGACGATCTTCAAGTGTTTTGTGGACACGTTGAGGATAGCATTTGAAGTAAGGGAGGACCCTTTTCTCATTGAGGTTCCTCAGTCTGTTTTCGGATTGGACTCTCACCACTTGCGTTTAGTAAGCTTGACAGGGATCCCCTCCCCTCTCGTAAGTCACCGTCACTGACTCTGTATTTTTTTAAGCTGATGCCAGTCATGTATTAGGACTGAGTCAAAGTCAGTGCTTTATGAGATTTTCTTCTTCCTCCCTCTTTCCTTCCCCCTTCCTTCGGAGGAGAGTTGTCTGCTTCGGGGCAGCACAGTGCAGAGGGAGTGTTGAACGGGAGGAACTTTACGTCCTTCTCACTGCTCGTCCGCTGCCTCTGGGCCTGCCTCGTCCGTGTCCGGAACCTGCGTGCCAGCGGTTGTGCTGTGTCCCACTTTTTAGGTGCTGTGTCCTCGCTGTGATATTGGCCCTTGGGGGTCAAAGAGGAAGCAGAGGAAGTTCAAGGAGCCCTTGCCCAGTGGGAAGAAGAGGAGCAGCAGGCTGGAGTCTCTGAGCGACCTGGAGCGGGCCTTGGCTGAGAGCAAGGAGACGGCCGCGGCTGTGCGTCGGGGCCCCTCGCCCTCCCTCTGGGGGTGGGTGGGAGGGCAGCTCCCGCCCTGCCTCATTCACAGGGTGTTGGGAAGGCAAGCAGAAGAATAGTGTCAAAAGTACTCAGTTTTACCAAAAAGAGTTTCTGGAAATTGCTGTAAGTAGAAGTTTCCCGTGAAAGATGCACAGGCAGGTGTGGCAGATCCAGCAGGGGCCTCCCAGCACTGGTTCGTCAGTGCCTCTGGGCTGGGACCTGGGTGCTGGTCTGGCCTCTAGGTGGCACATGTTCAGTTAGCACAGCATCAGGACGGAGGGAGGCAGCACTGTCATTTGGAAGCCTTTACAATTTTTTTAAAAAATTAGTCTTTTTCTTGCTGACTTACTCCACTCAGCCAGTGCCCTGTATGTCCATGCGTGCTGATGCGAACAGCAGGACCTCCTTCCTCTCACGGCTGAGTGTGCTCCAGTGTGTGAACGCGCCACACGTCCTTCTTCCAACTCCCGTCGGCGGGCACTAAGGTGGCCTCCGCGTCTCGGCTGCTGTGTGTGAAGCTGCCGGGAACGTGGGGTGCAGGTAGCTCCTGCAGTGTGGAAGACATGCCCAGACGTGGGCTGGCTGGGTCCTGTCGAGGTTCTGTTCTCGATGTGTGCAGGAGTTGCACACTGCTCCCCACCGGGGCTGCACCAGGGACTAGCCCCGCCCACAGCGCATGAAGGCTGCCTTTCTCCCATGTCCTCACCAGCACCTGTCGCTTCCTGTCTTCTGAGAATTGCCTTTCCAGCAGGGGCAAGGCGACGGCTCACCGTGGTTGATGCGTTTCCCCAGTTGTGGTGACGTGTGGTACCTTCTCACGCACCTGGTGGCCGTCTGTGCGTCCTCTGTGGGAGGACGTCTGTGGAGATTCTCTGCCCGTTCTAATTGGATCGTCTGGGTCTGTTGCTCTTGTGTCATGTGAGTTCTTAGCGTGAGCTGAGCGTTAACTCCTGTCAGACACGTCGCAGGAGGCAGACACGAGGCCCGCGGCTGAGTCCGGCCCTCCACCTGTTCTGTCTGGCCCTGCACTGTGTGCAGCCGGGCGGCCGTGCTGAGCTTCTGGTCCCCAGCTAAGGAGCAGTTACATTTACGTAGTCCTAAAATCACATTCGGCTTTTGGAAGGCAGCTGAGAGGCTGATGCGGCCCCCGGTGACAATGAGTTTGACGCCCCTGAGATGCGTGATTTGCCAATATTGCCTCCGCTTTGGTAGGTGCCGTATCACTGCCGATGGTTTCTGTTGGTGTGCAGAAGCTCCTCAGACGTGCACCCACCCAGACGGTCTGACAGCGCACAGCACTGCCCCCCAGCGCAGGGCCACCTCCTAGTGACCCGGGCGCGTGGCTCTATCCTTGGGTGGGGTCGCTCCTTTCCAGTCTCTTCTCTGTAGCTGCTGACTTCCCTTGTGTTCAGCGTAGCCTGGATTGATTCGCGCGTTCTGACAGCCTTTCTTGTGTGTTTGTACATTGAGTCGGTGCTGATCAGACCCTGCTGCCTGGGCCTTGTTCTGGTGTTTTTCAGGGGCTCCTTTCCCCATGATGTCTGTGGTTCACTTCTGAGAAGAAAGACCCCGTCTACTCGGCGCGCCGCACGACGTAGCAGCTGAACCCTGCTGGGTTCGCAGGGGAGCTCCGAGAGAGCTGTCCCGTGTCCCTGACGCCCCCCACGCGGTGCGCAGCTTCTCACAGGACTAAGTGGGTGTTTCCTAACGCAGCAGAGGTCTGGTATCTGATACTCTTGCAGACCTTTGTGTTGCCTTCCCAATCCCACACGTGTATCTTTGCTACTCCAGTCCACAGAGAGATAGTGGAGAGCTGGTTCTGGCATTAGGACCTTGGCCTCATCTGGGGAGTCACGACGGAGCTGGCAGTGGGCAGACATGGTGATCAGGAACAGTTCCAGCTGTGACAGATGGAGCTGTTGAGGATGTGAGGATAGGTGGGGAAAGGCACAGTTCCTGTGGCCCATCGCTTTGGAGGGTAGAGGGGATGGCTCAGCCATTAAAGTCTGTGCTCCCCCGCTTGTTAGTGAGGAGGTCGAGGAACACGGTGGCCCAGCCTCCGCTTGAGGAAACTGCCCCAAGCTGAGGGTGGTGGTGGCTGACTCTGGCTTAGCCTGTGCTTTGAATTAGTCACCTTTAAGTTGACCTGGACTTTGTACATGTAGTGCCTGGGCTGACTGAGGTGCGCAGGTCCCCCGGACAGCTCAGAAACCTTGTTCAGAGAGGTGCCCAGCATCCCCCGCTGCTCGGTGAGAGGTGGAGTCCGTCTGTGTTTCCAGGTCACTGCTACAGGTCGGCTGCATGGCACTTGCCTGGGACATGGCTCTTGTTTCACTGGAGAGGAATGACTTCCCAGTAGGAGGGGCTGACCACTTCCTTGCAGGAAAGCAGCCTGCTTCTGCCTTTGCCTCGTGCCCCGTTTTGCTCTGTCCTGCCCGTGTGTGTGTGCGTGAGAAAGGTCAGGTCCAGTGGCTCCCGTTGCACCTCTCCATGTGCGGGACTGTGTGGCATGGCTGGTGGCTGTGTGGAGGCTGGTCCGGGCGCCTTTCCGTCTGCAGCTAAGGAGCCGAGAGCAGAGGGGACTTTAGAAGTGTGTGCACAGGCCGGGGGAGGAGTGGGGGAAACCTGCGTCTTTCAAGGGAAGTGGATTTTCTAGGAGGTAAACGGGCAAGGACGTTAGACTTTCCAGGCGTGGCGCGTGTGAAGTGATTGCTCACGGGAAGCGCCAGGCAGCGTGTTCAGTCACGTCTCTCACCTTCACAGCCCGCGAGACAGGCACTGTCACCCCGCCGGGCCCTTCACCGCCATGGGGGTGTCCCCCGGGGTCCCCGCTCGTCCAGCAGAGCCCAGGCCTGAGTGCGGAGCGCGTGCTCTGAGCCCAGGTGGCGGCCACGTCTGTGACGGCGCCCTCGGCTGCGGGTGTCGTTGCAGATGGCGGCCCTTGGGGAGGCGCGGCTGCGGGAGATGGAAGCCTTGCGGTCGCTGAGACGAGCCAACGAGGGAAAGCTGCTGCCGCCCAGCCCAGACACAGAGGCGAAGGTCTGCCTGTGCCGGCAGGCCCCTGCCGCCCCGATGATCCAGTGCGAGCTCTGCAGGGACGCTTTCCACACGCGCTGCGTGGCCGCCCCCAGTGCCCTGCAGGGCCCTCGAGTCTGGCTCTGCCCCCACTGTCAGCGGTCGGAGAAGCCTCCGCTGGAGAAGATCCTGCCCCTGCTGGCCTCCCTGCAGCGCCTCCGAGTGCGTCTCCCCGAGGGGGACGCCCTGCGCTACATGATTGAGAGAACCGTGAACTGGCAGCACAGAGCCCAGCACCTGCTGTCGTCAGGGGGCCTCACGTCTGCGCACGGCCGCCTGGGCTCCGGACTGGCGCACGGCAGGTGGCAGGCCTCGGCCGGACAGGCGCCAGAGAGCCGCAAGGTGAGCCTGAGCCTTTCCGAGCTGGCGCTCGGATTCTGCCGCACTCCCCTCCTTCTCCCTGACTGGCCTGTAGCAAGCGTCCCGCTCTGCAGGTCCTGGGTCCCCACCGAGTGGCTCGGGTTTCCTCTGCACCTGCTGGTCAGCAGTTGTCTCTCGGCCACTGTTTCTCTAGAGCAGGTTTCACGTGTCCGGATGCACGTTGTGCGCGGACTTTTGTAATTTACGTGCATGTATCCAGATGCGTGTTGGATACATGTGTATTTTTAAATTTTGTGTGTGTTTTTCCTCTGTTCTTTTCATATAAGTGACTGAGTAGAAAAGGAACTTACTTTCTGCCCACTGTTGCCCTGGGAGGGAGGTGGGTGAGAAGGTCTGAGCACTGAGTGGCTTCAGAGGAGAGGCAGCAGGTTTCACACTGTCTGGGGCCTGTCTGCCAAAAGCCAGGTTCCCCTGCCGCCTCTGGAGGGGGTGCTGTGTGTTGGGGGGACTGGCTGCAGGGGTAGCGCACAGACCTGCTAGACAGGCGCTAGCAGGGCAGCCTCTGCCTCGTGGCCAGGCTTGTCCGTCGGCCCTCTAGCAGGGAGGTCAGTGGGGACACCAACGTACGGATTTCGTGCATGCAGCTCTCAGCAAATCAGAGAGGACAGAAAATCAGTCTCTGCCATAGTCTTCTTTTCAAAACGTTCCTGTCCAGGCTTCGGAAATACAGTGCCTGGGTCCTAGCAGGCGAATCTAGTCTCTGTTGCTCAGGGGAGTGGTGGCTGTCTGGGCGGCCCCCCTCAGACAGTCTGTTTGCTTATGCAAGACGTGCCAGGAGTTCACGCTGATTAATAAGGGGGAAGGCACTGCCGTTACTCATTCACTGATTTGGGGGCAGGGGAGTGTTTCTCTCAGCCTCCTCTGGAACCAGTGGAGCAGGTTGGAAGGTGGATGTGAATGACGTCCGGCTGATTTACTCCAGGGGTTCCGTCCGTGTTCTCTGTGCCACGTCTCAGGTCCCGAGAACTCCCCCCCCCCACACACACACACGGAGTTAGTCCATGTGGAGCCAGGAGGGCTGGAGTTTCAGTGGTCCGAGTGGACCTGGCTGGAGCTGCAGTCCGGGAGACGCTTTCCATGTGGGAAAGCCAGGTCTCTCTCTGGGCGCTCCCCGATCCCCTCGCCCCTTCCATCGGACGGGTGGGGCTTGCAGCCCTGAAAGCCCTCCCTAAACGGGTCTCCTTCCGTAGGTGTCTCAGCCTCCTGGCACAGAGTCCTTCTCCTCACCTGGCGACTGGGACGGCAGGACCTCGTATTCACACTTGCCCTTCTCGACAGGATGGAGTTGCGTTCCCCTCCACGGTTTGTATCTTTATATTTAAGGGCAGGATAGCAGCCACTGGGCTTACAGTAGGGTTTGTTATAGATGACCAATACTGTGACAAAGAATGTGATCCGGAAGTGTCGAACGTGGTTACCACGTACTTGCAAGGTAGAGAAAGATTCTATCTGAAGGTTTCTCGATGCACGGGAAACAAAGGCAATGTTTATATCCATGGCCTTCAGGGGTGAAAGGGTCAAGCCCGTGTCAACTGAGAAGTACACACAGCATGTCCATCAGAGACTCGATCACGGGCTCCCTCATTACTTCGTCACTAAGTAGACTTGTGGGGGACCCTAGAGAGGAGTCTCAGCTGGAACTGGCTCCTTTTTCCTGTCTACCTGTAAATGACACCCCTGAGTCCTTCTTGAAGTTCCCTCTCACACTGTCTTCTCCGTGAGCTGTGCCCTGGGCTCTTCTGTGCTTCCTGCTACAAGCTGTCAAGGCAGAGTGACGGTCATAGGTGTGTGAGTGAGTGAGTGAGTGGCTCAGTGTGGGAGGAGTCCTTCCTGGTAACCAGAAGGCGGGAACTCATGTTCGGGCTCTGCTGTACCCACTGTACTGGAGGCATGTTATGTGGACCTAAACTTCAACTGTATGTAACTTAAAAGCACAGGCTGGTTATCCCCACCAGTGTCACAGGTCTAAATGTGTGTGTGACACTAGTCGTCAGCGTGGTGACATGGTCTGGTCTGTGACAGGTTTGAGTCCAGAGGTGAACGAGTTGCTGATGGAAGCACAGCTGCTCCAGGTAGCCCTTCCTGAAATTCAGGAGCTGTACCGGACTTTACTTGCCAAGCCAAGTTCTGTTCCACAGGCTGACCGGAGCTCGCCAGTGCGACCCAGCAGTGAGAAGGTGAGTGTCCGGGAGGCACTGGGTGGACAGGGTGGGTGGGGCCGTCTGCGTCTGTGTGCGCTGTCTGGCGCGTGAAGGCGTCTCCCTCCCAGAAAGGGAGGCAAACTGCCAACCTGTGGCTGCCGGTGACCAGGCAGGTGCTGGGAACCACTTTGGCCCACAGCTGGCTCCTGGTCCTGCTTTCCAGCTCTCTCTGGGAACTTCTTTTTAGCACCTCACTTCTCATCGTTTCCAGGTGGTAGCTGGAAGCAGGCTTCTTTTTCTGTAAAAGAAACAGTAGAGATGAAAATGCAGTGTGTTGTGGGAAGGCCTTTGGGAATGAAACCTTCAGAAGTCAAAGATGATCTTGGAGTTAACATTTAACAAAGACTTGAACTCCTCTAACATAGTGAGGTAGCCACTGGGAGGGTGGGATGAGACCTGAGGGTGTTCATGCTGAGTGCTGGCAGACTTGACGGGGTGGGAGGGTCTCTGGGAAACAGCCTGGGTTGCAGCTGCCTCTTCTTCCTGCTCCAGAGCTGACTGCCCTAACCGTGGGGCCCTGGAGGCTGTGGTCAGGGGAGGGGACAGGCTCACTAGGAGGCCGTGAAGGCAGGTGTTGGCACGCACAGCTGAATTCATCATCATGGTAGCAGTCACGGATGACTGCTTCGTCACAGATGACTAGCTGCTTGTCCATCAGTGTGCCCGCTCCGCTGCTGGCGGGGATGCCCGTCCTTTGGGAAGGGAGGCGTGCGCGTGTCCTCGAGAAGCCGTAGGCCAAGGGACAAGCAGGAGCACGTGGCACAAGCTCGGTAGTCCGTCAGTTGCTTGTGGATTTGGTTAAAATGAGTGGAGGTATCGGCCTAGCTTCTGGTGCTGGTTGAATAACTGGGAGGCTAGTCGTGTCTGCAACCTTCTTCCAGAATTCCGTTGACAGCCCTGGTGTCCAGTAGGCCGTCCTGTGGGGCGTGGAGGGGAGGTGACAGTGCTCGGGGGCGGTAGTTCCCGCATTTCCCATTGATGGGGGCACATCCGATCACCCTCACAGCCAGTTCTCGGCCTCGTTCACTCAAGTCGTAGGCGAGCTGGAGGCTGAAACTGAGTGTCCCGTCTCCCACCCAGAGCGACTGCTGCCGTGGGAAGCGCGATGGAGCCAACGGCCTGGAAAGGAAGCTGAAGCGACGCCTGGACAGAGAAGGCCTCGCCCGCGAGCGATGGGATCGGGCGAGGAGAGTGCGGACCCCCCGGAAGAAGAGGGTCAGACTGAGCCACCCCACGGACACGGACAATCTCCAGTTAGGGAGTGCGCGCGGCTGTGACTTCGTCCGCTCTGCGGACGCACACTCCCTGCCCTCAGACACATCCCACTCCGAGCAGGAGGACTCTGAGGACGAAGACGCCCTCTGCCCGGCGGGGAGCTGCCTGCAGCCGGAAGGAGACGAGGTCAGTGAGGTCGGGGCCTAGAGGACAAGCTCTCCCCTGGCTCGGAAACCCTGCGGGCTGGCCCTCGCCTCGCCCGGTCTTTCTCCTGCTCTCCTGCTCTGAGCTTGTCTGACGGTCAGCCTGCCCCCACCGGTCTCTGTGCTCTTACCGTCGCTTCGGGGGCTCCTTCCTTTCCTTGAAGACACTCTTCGTCTTCCCTCTCTCCTCTTCCTGCTCCTCCAGCCGTCACCGCCCTGGCGCTGCGAAGGTGGGAGGGATGCTGACGCAGCGCCCTTGCTTGCCGGTCCCAGGGCGGCACCGCCTCTACCCCAAAGCAGTCACGGCCTGAAGAGTGGCTTCAACTTGGTGGCTTTGGCTGTTGTGCCAGAATCCCAGTGGTGGGACGGTGGCCACTGGCGGCAGACGGCCGGACTGGTCTGAGGCTGGCCTGCCCAGCCGCGAGCCCACGGTCCTCTGAACGCCCATCTCCCCGCTCTCTGTAACCAGGTGGACTGGGTCCAGTGTGATGGCAGCTGCAACCGGTGGTTCCACCAGGTCTGCGTCGGTGTCTCCCCGGAGATGGCCGAGAAGGAAGACTACGTCTGTGTGCGCTGCACGGGGAAGGACGCACCGAGCCGGAAATAAGCCCAGCACACCCACTCACTGTCCCTCGGGACTCCACCCAAGATGGCTTCAGTTTCTCAGCAAAGCTGCAGGACTGGGGTCTAGACCAGCCTGTAAACGGTGCTATTTCTATTCCTTAGGGATCGTTTTTCCAGAACTCTTTGAAAAAAAGAAAAAGCAACTAAAAATTTTTTGACACCTTTTGTATTTTTTTTCGTAAGAGCGGTTTGTGTTGGCTGAGGTTTGAAGTGCTGACTGCTCTGCAGGCTTCCGCACGCCTGGGAAGGCACTGGAGCGCGTCTCGTCTTGCACGGCCTCCACAGCGGGCCCACCCGGGTGCCGGCCAGGAGTCCGACTCGGTTTCAGTGCCCAGAGGGCACTGGGATTCCATTGGATCCTCCTGGGAGGTGTTTCTCTCCTGTTTACTGTTACCATATCGGGGAACTTATGTTTTTCACTCTTGGGGTTTTGTTTCTTTATCCACTTTTCTTTTTCCTCGTAGACTAGGTTTATTTATCTAAGCAATAACTTCTATGTTGGTTTCAGTGGCTGGAATTAAAACAAACCAAACTTCCAAACAGTGTGTTGGTGCCTCAGCCTCTGGTTGGTGTGCAGACGCAGGGTCCTGGTCTCCAGGGTCCCTGAGGAGGAGCCATGCAGAGCTGCGCTGGGGGCGCGGGGGGGGCTCGCCTGGCTGTCCTGGGCCTACTCCCTGCCCCTTCCTTCCTCTCTGGGTCTTTGTTTGTTTGTTTGTTTGTTTTGTTTTGTTCCAGTAGCTTGTATAAAATGTTGCAGTTTCTATTGTGAATAAATCCTTGGTCCTCTAGAACACTACATGCTGGTTATTTGGAGCCACCAGACCGCAGCTCCTGCTTCCTGCTTTGGGGGGGGGGGGGGCTCTCCTTGGCCTCCACCCAGCCAGGTGGCCGCACTGCTGGCGGTCTATTGTTCTCAATCCCGCTCCTGTCCCCACTAACAAGGACCACCCCCACTGTCTTGAAGGAGTAGGTCCTGTGTCCAAAGTCACGCTTCCCCAGAACGTGGGCGAATCAATTGGGCCTCCTCTCATAGAAATTGCACCCTTGCTGCGTGTGAGTGGACAGACACTGGGCACAGGGTGAGATGGCAGGAGGAACTCTGAGGCTTGAGAAGCGTGGGTGAGGGGAACTAGGGAGCCCCAGGCTCTGCCTTCCCCACTCTTGTCTGTGTCCTTGGCTCGGCAGCAACGCGGGCGGCCCATCACCTTTCCCTCCTTACCGTTTTAAAGGGTCTCTTGTGCCGTGGGGAGGGCTCTGGTGAACAGGGCAGACTCCGGCTGGCTTCTTCCTCCTGTTGCTAGTCCTTGTTGCCCCCACGTTCTGTGGCCATGAACCGGAAGATGGTCGGCACCAGTGGGTCTGTGCCGCAGCAGACACAGATCTGTGCCGGCCCCTTGTGTGCAGCTGGCAAGCCTGCGCCTATGAGAATGGCTCCTGGTCACATTCGTCCCCTAGCTGTGACATTGCTCCTTGTCAGATGGGGGCTCTAGGGGCAACAGGGACAACACTCTTGAGTATAGTCTGGCCTTCCAAAGTCTTAGAGTCCCTTGATGTTGGGACAGGGTGCCAGCTGTCCCCATGCTGTTGGGGAAGGGGGCTTATGAGGGGGATGCTGTTGTGTTTGCCCATGTGTTGGCACCTCCCTGTCCCCTTCCCCTGGCTTTTCTTCACCCATGGGTCCCACACAGCCCCTGACAGATGTGTCTGTGGGTGGGGAGGCGGAGTCTCTGCCTCCCTGGGTGAGGGCAGAGGCAGGTGTGTGTGTGCAGCCCCCCTTACCCAGGTGAGGTGACCTGTTTGTGATGCTGCTGAGGTTTGAGCAGCAGCTGCTACCGTCACCGTGTGCTGCTGGTCAGTGGTCGGGCTCAGCAGTGTGTTCTGGTCACTGCCTTGCACGCTGGTGCCACCAGTGAGCACGGAGAACGTTTACCTACCAGTCGATGCTTGTGTGTTGTACCCACAGCAACGACAGTGTTATCTAAAGACCTGGTGCTGAGTGTTAACCGAGGCCAGGTCCTAGAGAAGCACCGAATGTGGGGAACGAAGGAGAAACAGCCTGGCACTGTTCCAGTCCTGCGGCTCCGTGAAGGACAGGAGTGAGACTGTCGGAGTGGGCCCTGAGCCCCAGGGTCAGTGGGGAGAGTCAGACTCAGGTGGGCGAGTGCCCCAGCTCACCTTCCAGATCAGACTCCGGTGATTTCTCAGGGATTCTGCAGTCTTGGGCGAGTGGGGGAGAAGGCTGGCTGGCAACTGGATGCCAGCTTCCCAAGAGGGAGGGTTCCCATCTCAGGGTTAACTAAAAGCCAGAGCTGCCACCTGTGGTGACGCAGTCTAGCAAAAACCTGAATGTCCTCACTTTCCTCTGCCGTGCAGGGCTCCAAGGAACAAGGTGTGAAGATGCTGAGGTTTTGGACCTTGCATTTGGCAGCAGTGTCTTAGGTACCCACCGCAGGAAGCTGGCCGCCCCTTGGGGTCTGTGGCGTGGGCCTCAGCGCAGAGGCAGCGCCTGTCCCGAAGGGAGGGGCCTGCCTTCTCTCTCCACCTCCCATAGCGCTCCGAAGGCTTCTTGCCTTTCATTTAGCGTCCTGATGGGTGTTTGGGTTCTGCGAGGCTCAGGTGCTGGTTGGTGTTAGTGCCCACGGGTGTTCTTCTGGGCTCTGTCCTGCCATAGAGCCAGTGAGTGGGTCGTAGGCGCTGTGTCCCTGTAGCAGCAGACGGATGAGGAGAACTTCCAGAGACAGTCGCATCCATCACTGTGCTAATCTGTGCTCGGCATCAGCCGGGTTAAATGGTCTTTCCTCCACTCGAGGAGGCAGGAGAGGCCCTCCCGTGCAGCTGTTGGGAAGAGGAGCTGAGGACACCAGCACAGTTCCCAGTGTCCGTCCGCTCCATGTGGGGTCCTGCCGGTATCTCCAGTGCACAGTGGCCTCCCAGTGTTGCCCTGTGGAACTTGTAACAGGAATGTTTCCCAAAAGCTGCCTACCCAAAACACTGTCAAGAAGGAATTTACAGAAAGTAAAAACTGTTGTAAATTCATTTTCAGAGTTTAGAGTCAATCTGTAAGGTGTGTATCTCACTTCTTCCAAGTTTATGTAACAGATTTTCATGTTTCGAGAATGCTTGTGAAGGAACGGTTTCATCGGTACATTGGGACGCTGGAGGCCGGCCAGCCGCATGATGCTCACCCTGCCCCTGTCTCGGTCCTTGGCTCGGGGTGAGGGGGTGAAGGGCTGGGTGTGGCGGGTGCAGACATGCCCTCTTTCCAGGGAGGCCTGCTGCATTGCAGCAGGCCGGGCTGTGAGTGGTTCCAGGTGAGTGGACGCCATGGGTCCATTCTCTCTCGTTCTCCTTGGCTGGGAAAGTAGAGAAATTAAAAACTGCCTTTCCAAGGAAACAGAATGCTCTGGGAAGTGCCAAAGACACCCTCTCTCCCCAAGAAAATCGAGCTCCTGGCAAGCATCCCTCATTGCAGGCCGGGCTCCGTCTGCCCTTGCCAGTACTTTTCCACGGTTCTGGCAGGAACACAGGCAAAAGACAGCCCCTTTTACGTAGGGTCGGGACGGACAGGGGGCAGGGGGGAGGGCAGGCACACGTCGTCTAACCTCAGCTATGTGCATATTCTTCCAGTCAACTGAACATAGAGAGACACTGTAGCCTGGGGGCATCACCATTGATGTTCAGCATGGGCTTCCTTTGGAGTCTGTAGTTTAGACGTAACTTGTGAGGGACCTTAACTGTGTTTTTTTTTTTTTATAGTATAAAGAAAGAGGGAAGGTTTATTAAGCGATAGTACACTCCACAGAACATGGGAGCGGACCAACTCTGAGCAGAGATTGACCTTCACTTTTTAAACAATTTTATTCAATCCTTTGTCAGAGTTACACCTGTACCTAATTTAATAGAAAATCTGTAAGCAACTCAGTTTTGTTTTTTGCAGCCGTGCATGTGTGTAATCGGTCCCTGGAACAATTGGAAGCATCCCTGGGACAGACTGGTGGTTAGACCGTTAGGAACAAAGACCACCCGACGGGGGCGGGGAGGCTGTAGGGGCTCAGCAGGCCAGGCAGGCTGCTGTCCTCTGCCTTCGAGCCCCCCAGTGCCCTGCTGGCAGGGGGTGCCGAGCTCCTAGGTGGTGCTGGTGGAGCCCGGAGTTGTCATGCTGATCCGTTGTCCAGTTCCGGGACACTTGGGCCTCTGTTCTTTCCAGGCTAGGCAGTGCCCTGTCCTGGTCACTTCCTTAGGATGACCCTTCATGGAGCGCAGGCAGGCTGTTACTGTTTCGCTACCGAGACCATCAGTCTCGGGAGGGGCGGGCCTGGCAGTCTGAGGAGCCAGGGTGGGGCCCTCGCCCTGCAAGGAGGAGCCAGTCTTGCCCGCTTTGCCGGCTCCTAGTCGGGGCCCTGTGGGTCTTGAACTGAGTGCGTGGGCCCAGTGCGGGCAAACCTGCTTCGTGCCCGAGTCTGTGCCCACACCTTCCTCCTGCTCCCAGACTCGGCCTGGGCAGACGTGGCCTGGGGCCACAGCCACCAATGGGCCATTTGCTTTTTCGTGGCCCAGCTTATAGAGAGGTCTTGCAGTGTAGCAGCCCTCTTTGGCCTTGACATGGGCACAGCGGGCCACGTGTGCAAAATGCTGTAAGTATCCTTGTCCTTGGAGATGCTGGGAACGGGTGGGCCGTGCCCTGTGCTGTGCAGTGGCACTGGCCTAGCCAGGCACCACCATGTCCTCACCCAGGCCGTGTCCCCAGAGGAGGTGGGGTTGTGCCTGGGCTGCTGCAGCAGACGGGTGCACATGAGTGCCAGCCTCACCTGTCCCATCACCATCCCACTCCACTGTCCCCTCACCCCACCCCTCGAGTGGAGGATACCTCTGAGGAACCAGAGTGCACAGCCTGGAGCAGAAGCCGTGTCCAGGAAGCAGCGGGCAGTGTGCTGTGCCTGGGTGTTGGCCACAGATGCTTCTCCAGGCTTGACCACCAGAGGGTGGCTATGAGCACCGTGGGCCTTCCTGCCATCTTTAGACAGGATTCTCCTGGTTCAGATTGGCCCTTTGGAGGGAGCTTTTGAGAGTGAGCGAGTTGAGGCATTACATCCTGGCCCCGTGCACTGCCCTTCCGTCCCCGGGTACCTGCACAGGGTGGTGCATGGGAAGAGGAGGGACGATGGACAAAGGTCCTGTAGGTGCAGGGAGGCCCTGGGACAGGCCCGCCCCAGAGAGGCCTGGCATGCTCCCTGCACACCTGCTGGCTGCGGCCCCCAGAGCCTCCTTGCTGGAGAAGGGGCCACGATGGGACCTGAGTGAGGAGTTGCTGAGCCCTCATGGAAGCAGACACGGAGGCTTGTGGCCCGCAGACGGAGTGTGAGCAGGGGGTGGGGCAGGGCAGTGTGCACAGGACCTGGGAGGCTTGCAGCTGCTTGCTGAGCTGTGCCGCAGACCTCAGGAGCCCGGGGCTGTGCGTCTCCACTGCATGCGGCCTGCCACATCACTGAGCTCTTTTTTAGGTGCTTCCATAGCACCATGGGTGTGGATGGGTGGCTGGGTGGCTGGAGTTTTGATGTGAAGCTGTGCCCTTGTTGGCTGCAGAATTTGAGATACAGAGCATGTTAGTGTTGGTCTCACTCCACATCTGCCAGACCCTTGGAGGGCGGGACACTTGGGGTTCCCAGAGGGGCAGCTGTGCCCAGGGAGGGAGTGGCCCGCTTCCTAGTTTGAAGTAATGGCCAGCACAGTCCTCTTGCTTCTAGTTATCAGTCCCCTAATACCCTGGAACCATGGAAGGGGGAGCTGGGGTACTGGAAGGAGGGGTAGGTGTTCCCTGTCCTCCAGGACAGGCCAGCAGGGACTTGGGGCAAGCAGCAGGAGGGCAGCAGAAGACCAGAGCTGGCGTGGGCCTGGCGGGCTGCTCATCCAGGGCCGGCCTCCACTCCAGACTTCTGCAGCAGGAAACCCCTCGGCAAAGGCTGCTCCTCCTCTGGCTGTTGAGGGGAGACTGAGCCATAGACTGAAGCTCGAGAGCAGGCAGGGGGGCTCAGTCCCCCGGAGCCAGAGCAGGTCCCTGTGGTGCCAGGACCCTGTCCTTGCCTCGCCTGTTTGCCCCCGTGGCGTCCGATAGACTCAGGGCCCGGCAGAGCAGGGCAATGTCCCTGGGGGCATGCAGGAAGGACATAGCATGGCGCCTGGGGGCAGTGTGTGGCTGAGCCAGTCAGTCCCTCTGAACCCTCCCTGGCCAGACCATCGGCTCAGTGCGAGGAGGCTGCAGGCACCCGTGGAGAGAAACCAGTGATCCCTGTAACACCCACGTTTCCTGCGTGTGTGCTGAGCACTCCAGCACTTGTGAGGTGTCACAGCCTGTGGGAGGCGTCTGGGCTTGGAACCCGGCAGTCTGGAAGCCACTCTGGTCCGCTCTGCACAGATGGCCTCCGACAGGCCAGCAGGGAAGGGACCTCCCAGGACATCGGGCCCAGCCCCTGAGTGGTTTTCTGAACAAAACCGGTGACGCCCCTCGCAGGGTCAGACTCCTCCCAAACACTCCCGGTGCCCAGACCCACTGCACCGTCGCCCTGAGCGTGCTCGTGTGGCTGCCCCGTGTTCACAAACGTGTCACTTAACTTCCACAGTACCCGAGGGGTGCCTCCTGTCAACAGCAAAGTGGGGGCTTTGGAGAGGTGGAGAGACCCACCCCCAACGCCACACGGCTCTTCAGTCACCCTGGTCGGGGCAAACTCAGTTTTTAAAATTGCTTTTGGTGTGTGTTCACCACGTGGGGATCAATTGTGGTCCACTTACCTCAGCTTCCCGGAGGAGCTGGCTGTCTGGAGACCAGGGTTTTACAATTGTCTTCTGCTGGTGTGGCTCAGCGGGCTGAACGCCAGCCTGCAAACCAAAGGGCCCTCGGTTCGATTCTTGGTCCGGGCACATGCTTGGGGTTGCAGGCCTGGTCCCCAGTAGGGGGCGCACGAGAAGCAACCACACTGAAGTTTCTCTTCCTCTTCTTCTCCTCTCCTCTAAGTAAATAAAGTCTTAAAATTTGTCTTTCCTGTTAAAAGCCTGTTAAAGCAGTATCTAAAAGTTAAGTGGACTTCACCACGAAATAAATCAAGTTTCAACTGTAGTTGGTATGCCCACAGTTTCAGATCGGAGAAGAAAACCAAGACCTGGAGTGATGGGAGCTGCATGGATTTTTAACCCTTTACTCAGCACCATGCAGCCATTTGGCACAGTGGTCAGCACAGAGGCTCCCGAGGTGTGGCAGGGTGGCGTGGGGGCAGGAGGCTGGGGTAGGGGCACAGCCCCGTGAGAGGGGACAGGAGCTGTCCAGTGCCCGCAGTGTGGACGGGCAAAGCTTTGGGTAGCCCGAGGACAGAGAACTCGCCAGAACAGGGCGCAGTAAATGCATGTGAGGGAGCGCAGCTGCTGTGAGACAGAGGCCAGAGTGGGGCCGTCTCCGGGGAAGATCCTCGTGCATGGTGGGGAGGGTGCGGGGAGCTTTGGTCCCCAGGGATATGGAGCCCAGGGGCAGCAGGGTCAGGGGCTGCAGTCTCCTGTGGTCCCAGCCAGGAAGCTCAGCAGAAGGCAGCAGACGCCTTCTCCTTGGAGAGCTCCCCGAGTGAGCTGGGCAGCCCTCCCTCACCCTCCTCGCCAGGGTCAAGCTGTCCAGAGGCAGTGCGGCCCGAGACCCCCAGGGCTCATCCTCTGAGGAGGGCCGAGTTCAGAAGCCTGGGTGTGGCTGTCTTTCCCACTCTTCCTCTCCCCAACCCGAGGCTGGGGGAGTGAGTGTGAGAGACGCCGAGCTCCAGGTTGGGCTTGTGGCCCAGACACTCCTGGTCCTGCTGAATCAACACTAAGGCTGCAGCCGGGGACACCACAGTTTTCATTCCGCCACATGGATGGCAGCGGCACCGACTCCTGTCTGGAAGGCGGGCTGCAGTCCTCCGCCCTCAGGTCCCCGGGCCTGCTGGGGGCTGGGCAGCAGGTTGAGACCAGGCTTCCTTCAACTGGAACTCGGGGGGCAGGGGGTGGCAGCGAGTCAGCCAGTGAGCTCGCCGGGCACCGTGCCAGCAGGCTGCAGCCCTCCTTCCGGCTGGTCCTGCAGATCTCCCGCCAGTGCGGGAGCAGGAAGAACTGAGCGGCGGCCCACCTGGTCACGCCAGAGCCCCGGGATACACCTGGCCAAGGTGGGGTCCGGCGTCCTAAGTCATGGTGACAGACTGGACACCCCCCGCCCCCGCCTCGCCTCCCACTCTCTGGGTGGGCAGGGCTGACCTCGGAGCCTCAGGGCTGTGGGTGCAGCCTGTCTTGGGACTCTCCAGGGTTCTTCCGGCACCTTCTGACAGCCAGGGCCTGCGGCCCCTGTCTGGAGCCCCCAGCCAGAGCCTGCCGAGATGCCTCCAGGTTCCACCGGCATTGCGGGCCACATGGGGGGAACAAGCTCCCTGGGCGGCTTCTTTCCCCAGGACGGGCATTCGTGGGAGGGGGCGGGGGCCATGAGCTGTCGCAGAGGTCGGCTCCCGGACTTGAAGTGGGTGTTGCGACCACGCTGCAGGGAAGTGCAGCCCCCTGCTGCCCCGGCCGGATCCCATGGCCACTCATTCCTCAGTGCACGCGGCCCGCAATGCCCACCTTAAAGGGACAAGGTCAGCGTTAAGAAACGGGCGGCGCGCCGAAAACCCTGGTGTTTGACAAATGGTAGTTTCCTCCCCGCCCCTTCTGACTCCCCACCCACCCTGTCCCACGGGCCGTGCACCTTTAACTTCTCCCACGGGTCCCCCCACCTCACCACTCCTTTAGGCCCAGAAGCCCCCCGCCCCCAGATAACAACTGTGGGTAGAGGGGCCAGGGGGGCGGGGCGGGGAGGGGCGCCCAGAGCACAAACGGCCGCGGGTGGGGGCTCCTGGGCATGCTGCCCGAGCGGGACCGGAGGCCTGACTCTTCCTGACCTGCAGCAGGAGGGGGCGCTGGGAGCCGGTGGGCTGCGCCGAGCGGGGTCCAGCTTCTGCGGGCCCTCCGCCCCCTCCGTCCTCTCGCTCCGTCCTCCGCCTCCTCCCGCCCCGCCCCGCGTCGCAGCGCCGCCGTCGGCCCCGCCTCCCTCCCTCCCCCGCCCCGCGGGCGCACAGCGGCTCCGCGGGTCTGCGGCAGAGCCCCTCGGCCGAGTTGGGGCCCGGCCGGCGCGGGGACTGGGCCGGGAGCTGTGCCAGCGCGTCCCCGCTGCCCCTACTTCGCCCGCGCGTGGGGCCCGGGTCTCTGTGCTGCTTCGACCGCTCCGGTGAGTCTGCACCCCGTCCGTGGGGCACCCCTGACCCCCAAACTTTCTCCTCCCGGCTGGCTTTTGTGCCCCAACTGAGGGGCGCGGCGTGGGGCGGGCTCTGGGCTGGATGGTCGGGAAGTTTTCGCCGAGGGGACTTTGGATGCGTCAGGACAGAAGGTTCCTTCTAGGGACCCGGCTCCCCTGCGGGTTGGGGTGGAAGAGGGGTACACACTCACTCCTCTGGTCCTGGGATGAGCCGCAGGGCAGGGCGCCCCCGGGATCTTCTGCCCCCCGCCTCAAACTTGGGGACCCTGGCCCTGTCGTCGAGGGAGGGCGGGAAGGGTCCCGGAGCCCCAGGAGGCAGAGCCGGGTCCCAGAGAGGCCGGGTCGGCCGGTGGTATGGGAAGGTGCGGGGACGGAGGACGTGGGCCCTCACCTCCCTGCAAATCTCATGACTCAGCAGGGCCCGGACGTCCCGCACCCTGCCGCCTGGTCAGGCTGGCTGCCCCACAGCCAGCAGACACCCACCCACCCTGGCCTGCTTCACTGGCCTTCCCTGTTTGGGGTCCCCTGTCTTTCAGGGAGGGCACTGGGTTTTTAACTAAAAAGACATGATGTATTCTCCAAGCCCTTTAACTCAGGCTCCTCATTTTTCCTTCCCCCTTTTCACCCCTTCACCCTGCAGATGTCCCCAGTACACCGAAGGCCCTGGTGTGGGGGGGCTGCCCAAGCCCCTCTCCCCTCTGTAGCAGCCCTTCTTCCCTGGGGTGCGGGTGAGACGTGAGTGCTTCCAGGCCAGCAGGACACCGGTACTGGGAGCTTGAGGAGGGGAACTTTTCAGGATCTGGGTGCCCAGAAAGATGGGACGGAGAGATAGGGTCTGACCTGGAGGCTGAGGGAGCCCTCCCCTGCTCCCGCTGCCGACCTGGCAGGGAATTTCCATGTTCGGGGAAAGTGGTCCTGAACGGGACCCACCAGGCTCTGGTGACCTGGGCACTTCATCAGAGGGGCAACGTGAGGGCAGCCCTTGCTGTCTCGCTGCCTGGGTCCAAGTCCAGCCCTCAGGGTGCCGGAAACATCTCTGTGACCCCCAGAGAGGCTGCAAAGAAGAGCCACAAAACCACCCAAGGGCCAGGCCAGAGGGGGCAGGCGTGGGCGCACGGCAGTTCTGATGCAGTGGGACGTGCCTGGCCCGGCCCGTGCCCTGGGAGCTGTGGCCTGGGGCTGAGTCAGCGTGGAGGGTCTGCCCTGGCACCCTGTGGCCAGGACTTCTGCATGTGCCCCTGGGGAATGAGCAGCGCTAGCTGACCCCTCATCTCTGGCCTCTGGCCTCTGGCCTCCGTGTGGCTGGCCTCTGCCCCGCCTGGCTCTTGGAGAGATCCCTGGCCTCACCCTTGGGGGAGCCCCTTGGGGCCTGGCTTTTTCTGGGGACCTCTTGGGCTTGGTCCCTACCCCCACTTCCCATTGTACCCAGGAGGAGCTGGGGCTTCTGGAGAGTGTAGGGTGGGACAGGGTTGCAGAGGGCTGGCTCCACTCTGGTGTCACCTCGCTACATGAGGTCCTCTGTCCCCAGGAGTAGGGGCCCAGGCTGCTCTGTTGAGTCACCTTTGTTCGGGGCTCAGGAGCTCTTTCCAGGCAACTTTGTGTTTTGGGGGGGCGGAGTGCAAACACAACTCTCACTCAACTTTGCGGCCGACAGGCCTGCTGCCCACCGAGCAGGGCCCAGGGAAGGGGAGGGTGTTTGTCGGCAGGGCTCTGCCCACAGAAATGCCGGCAGCCAGCTCGTCTCTTGACCAGGACTGGCCTCCTGCCCGGGCAAAGTGTGTGCGAGTCAGAGGCATGTCAGGCAGGGAGACCCTTTCTGGAGCTGGGTCTGGGTTCCTTTGATGTCCAGCCTCCAGGCAGGTGTGGCAGGGCTGTCCTGGGCACCGCAGGGACCGGGGGCAGGTGGGCTTGCAGGACGGCCCTCCCCAAGGCAGTGCGTGGCAGCTGCAGGCATGCCTGGCCGACTGGAGTGGCCCCCCTTCCTTCCCTGGGTTTTGTCCCTTCCTGGGGTCTGCACTCTGGGGCACGGAGCCAAGCAGCCTCCTGGAGAGTGGGCAGAGGGGCAGCAGGTGGTCTGGGAGTGGGTGTGGGAAGGGCCAGTGGGCAAGGAGGGAGAGGCGGGGAGCTCCTCGGGCTGGAGGAATGGCCTGTCACCCCTCTCCGCACCCCGACAGCAACATCGTCAGGTCTTGAAGGCTGTGGGTGGGTGGGTAGAAACGCTGTTTCAGTCACTTCTCGATTCGGTGTTTAGACTTTCCCGATCAGGGTCCCGCTGAAGCCACGTTTGCTTTTCCTGAGCCAGCCGACGGGGGTGACGGGACTCTCCCAGAACTGGAATGACAGGCCAGAGGGAACAACGGAGGTGTTTGCCCGGCGTGGGCAGCAGAGAGCTCTGCAGGCCACCGCTGACAAAGTGTGTGACTGTGCTAGTTCAGCAGTGTTTGAGTGCCAGGCCTGTGCTGGCTGTGCTGGCCAGGGGACAGTCGTCCAAGACCAGCAGAGCGGGCTCCTGCCCCCACGGCACTGACGATCAAGGGGGTCACAGGGAGCCGAACACAGAGCGGCACCAGCAAACATCTCGAGGGTGATGGGTGTCAGGAGGACGCGCAGGTGGCTCTGAGGACGCAGGCTGGGCCAGGCCAAGCAGGTCTGCAGAGCTCCACCTGTGAGTCAGAGGAGGACAGCCACCCCATAGTCGAGGGTGGCCGTGGACGGGCCTCCTGGCAGGTGCACCCAGTTCCCCTGGCCGGAGAGCTGGCGGAGTGCCCCGGCCCTCGTGGTGCAGGCGGCCCGAGATGCACAGCAGTGTCAGCGGGAGCAGCCAAGTCACAGACGTGCTTCTAGGAGGCGGGAGAGATGGTTGCCACCGAGCCCGGGGCCTCTGGCTCTGCTGCCCACCCTGGCTTTGGGCAGGTTACCCAGCCTCAGTCTTCCCACCTGTGGAGTGGAGACGTGGTTCTCATCTATGATGCGGGTTGTTCTTGGCGAGGACGAAACGGATGGAGTCCTGGGTGCTGTCCAGTACACCTGGAGGTGACTGCAGTCCCCTGAGGGGCCCGCCCCCGCCCACACACAGGGCTCTTCTGGGTCCCCAGCCGCCGAGAGACTCACGGGAAGGTGCTGCTCTGGCCTCTTCGGTGGCTCTCCGGCATCTCACCCTCCTGAGCCCCAACCCGTTCTTTGTGCCTAACGGGCCGTATCTTGCCGGAGCTGTACTCCCGGGGAGGCTCTGTCCCCACAAATTCTTCTTTCCATCCCCAGAATGGACAGTTCAGGGCAATGGCCCAAGTGACGGGTAAGCTCGGCTCCTGGCTGAGAGGGACCTGGCCGGTCCCTGTGCATCTGGACCGCAGGAGCCCTGGCTGCCAGCTTCCCCTGCAGAGGTCTGACCCTCACTCAGCAAGGGGCCCCCAGTTCAACAGCAGGACGGCCCGAACACATGGGATACAGAGCGCCTCTGCACTAGAACGGTGCCCACCTGTGTGGTCTATATGGTCTGCGCACCGTCCAGCTGAGTGCCGGGCTGCCTGCCTGACCCCCTCACTGCAGGGCGGAGCTTCACGTCTGGGGCTGTGTCCCCCAGTCACCGTTCTGTTCCTGTTCCCAGAGGAGCTACGTGTGTGGCTTGTTGGAAATCTCACACGATCCCAGGCACCGTGGGGGCTTTCCAGGCCCTGTGGCTGCTGGCCAGGACTTTCTCTCTGCAGCCAGCCTCCCCCCAACCCCTTCCCACCTCCCCACCAGCTCATGGACAGTGGGGCCACATGGTCAGGGGTCCCCAGGAGTGGTCATCCACCATGCTTTGAGCGAGAGCAGTGGGTGGTGGCTGACATCAGACGGCAGATTTCACAGAGTCAGACAGAGACCCTACAGAGGTGCATTGGTCCCGGGGCTGGGTGTCCTGGAGGTGCCTGCTCTGAAGGGGCCATAGGGGCTGTTGGGGCTGTGGGAGTGGGCCCGAGAAGTCCATGGCTACCAGGTTGAATCTGCCCCACTCAGCAGCCTGATCCCAGTGGGGCACTGCTGGGCTTCAGGCTTCCTCTGAAGGGGGCCTTGGGGCAGGACAAAGAGGTCCTTGAAAGGCAGAGAAATGGGGTCCAGTTAGTGTCTGGCTGCTTCTCTGCTTCAGAGAGTCCAGGTTTGAGGAGCCTGGACCTGCTGGAACCCAGTCCAGCATCCCCTCTGCTCTCCTCCCGCTTCCTCCTCTTCTGGTTCAGACTCACTCGGCACCAGGGATCAAAGGAGCTCAGAGCATCTTCCCATTAGCCTGGGAGCCCCCCAGGGCAGCCCCCCCCAGCAGCTGGAGCCTGCCTGGTGGCTGGTGAAGGGCGGCTGGGCTCCTGGGTGCTCCTGCCTGGGCAGCCTTCTCGCTCCATTCCCTCTGCAGGGAACCTGGGGAGCCCAGGCCCCCTTGCAGGACAGGCTGGGACCAGGGGGAGATGGTGGATGGGCAGGGATCAGGGACACTCCCCATAGGCCTCTGTGGGGACGGGGAGGCCTCAGGCCTTGGGGAAGCCTGGCTGGGTTTCCCATAATTGGGCCGAGGGGTGGCTCTGGAAGGAGAGTGTGGCAGTTAGAGGCGGAGTTCACCCTTCACTGTCTGGTCTGCACCTCAGTGTCAGAGCAGCTGTGCCTGTGGGGCTGGGGAGGAGCGGAAGGGGAGGGGATGGAGAGGGGCTCTGAGACAGGATGGGTGGGCTGGGAGGAACTTAACCCTTCCACACCCAAGTGGACTGAGCCCCTGTCCCCGTCAGAGAGGCCAGAGGCCCCTGAGGTGAGACCCCGGAGGCTCGGACCTTCCTGGCGGGGCGCTGGGCCCGGCTGGGGAAGTGGCAGTGAGGCGAGGAGGTGGAGGCTGCAGGGGGAGCAAGGGCTGGCCTCCCTGCGTCCTGCTCAGCGAGGGTTCATGCGTGTGTGCGCAAACACTTGTGTGTGCAGGGAGGAAAGGAGAAGACCCCGTGTGATTTCATCTCCCCCTTTTCTTTGCACTCCCTCCGCACCCCCACTCGTAGGTTCCCTTTCTTCCGAGGTGGGATGCTTGGCGCTGAGTTCAGGCCTTGGCAGGGCAGGCTTCCGTGTGTGGCCTGGGCCCCTCAGAGCCGAAATGACTCCGTGAGGTCAGATGGTGCTCTGGGCTCTGCCCCCCAGCCCCCTCCACACATCAGCTGCTCCCCTCCCCACTGACTCTGGTGGGACCAAGGTCTGGCCCGTGTGGGGCATGTCCTCCTTCTGAGAAGGGCTGGGGAAGCAGCCTTCCTGCTGTGTGCAGAGGGGAAGTCTGTCCTGAGGTCTCAGCGAAGCCACTCGGCCTCACTGCTTCCTGAGAGTAGGGGGCCTGCAGACTTGGTGCTGGGGGTGATCCTCCCGGGCCCTCCTGTCTGTCACCTCCTGTGTGTGTTTGTGGAGAAGCATACTTGGCAAGCACGCGGTTGGTTGTCTCTCCTCCTCTGGGCGGCCTGGCCCCGTTTCACTGTCTGCCGTGGGTCCCTCCCTGTGCCAACTGACGAGGACCGAGCTCACAGGCCTGGGGTGGGGTCTGAGACTAGAGGCCAGAACCCTTGAGTTCTCTGTCTGGAGAGGGGGCCGTCCGCTGCCTGCCGAGGAGTGAGTGGGCGGAGGACGGAGGAGAACCTGGGTGACGTGCTGCGAGGCCCTCAGGGAAGCACTGCGGGCTGACCTCACCCTCCGCACTGGGACCCGGCAGGTTAGGTGGCGGGGCTGTCTGGCGTGAGCAGGAAGCGCGGAGCTTATTGTGGGGAGGGGAGCGGCTCTCTCCCAGTTCGATTCTCCCACGAGGAGGAAAAGGCATCACGTTAACAAGCTGCCCTGGTTCCAAATCAATCCTGGCATTGCAGGAGGCGAAGGGGAAGCTCAGCTGGGAAATTGGATTAGCTCTCCGATTCTGGGAGCCGCTGGCTGCCGAAGGAGGCAGGGAGCAGCGTGGGCTGCACCTGCAGTCACAGCCTGGGGCTGCTCAGGTCTCCTGCTGCCCCCGGGGCCAAGGCAGGGACAGAGGTGGGCCCTCCCCGCTGCAGGGGGAGGGGTGCCCTCGCGCTCCCCCTGGGCACAGACAGTGAGTGTGGAGGCCTGGGGATCTGAGGCGGTGCTGAGGGTGGACAGGACCCTCCTTGCAGCCACATTCCTCCTGCTGCACCGAACGCCTGTGTCCTCTCCCTACACACCCCTCCTGCCTTCCACCCCATGTGTCTGAGGGTCCGTGTACACAGTCCAGGGGCCGCAGAGATGCTGAGAACCAGGGGCAGAATTCTGGGCTCTGTCTGTCTGGACAACTGTGTGTTGGAGTTAAGATCCCCCACCCTGACAGCCCAGGCCGGGAAGCTCAGGCAGTCCTCACCCCTTCTGTGGCTCCTTGTAGCTCTGGCACTAAGAGAAGGTGGTCAGTGCATCTTTGGAGGACCAGCAGAGGGAGGGTGGGGGCTTTGGAGGGCTGTAGAAGAGCCACCTCAGACGAGGTCTGGTGTCTGTGCTGGCACTGCTGGACCAACAGGAACAACCTCTCAGCTCTTCAGCAGCTGCAGGGCTGGCAATTGGTTGCCCTGGAACATGGCCTCTTCCTGGCTCAGCCATCCTGGGCTGCCCACTGCAGACTGGGAATGGGGAGAGACCAGGACATAGCACATAGCAAAAGATGGAGGTTCCCTGGACAAGAGGGGTCACTGAGCACTTTGTCCTTTCCTTGGGGGCATCCATGTAGAACAGGAATGGGGTCCCTGGTTCTTCACTCCTCCAGCCCCTTGGGTGGGGTTTCTCTCCCTCTGGCTTTTCTTCTCTGGACCCAGAAGAGGTATCGGAGGCAGACCCTGGCCTTGATGGCTGGTGGGCAGGGGAGGACACTGAGTTTGGAAGTGGAGAGGCCTGGGGGCAGTGTCCCCAGAGCAGGTTGGTCCACCAGTCTGTGAGTTTTGGGGCACAGACTTCTGGCTCTTAACAAACTAGATAGACTTCCCAAGAAGCTCCCTCCCAGGGTCCCCCCAGTGCCCTAATTTCTGAGAGAAGCTCCCCCTTGTTGGGGTGTATGGCACCTAGGTGTGGGGAAGGGTGGGGAAGGGTTGCGCCGTCACATAGGTGCACACAGGTGCTCTGGGCCGGTTGCCCGTGGCCAGTGGTCCCTCCCTCTCGTATTCCTTGGATACTGAGAATGAAAGTGAACCTGAGGGCCCTGGCTGGCGTAGCTCAGTGGACTGAGTGCGGGCTGTGAACCAAAGCATCACAGGTTCAATTCTTAGTCAGGGCACATGCCTGGGTTGCAGGCCACGGCCCCCAGCAACCGCACATTCATGTTTCTCTCTCTCTCTCTTTCTCCCTCCCTTCCCTCTCTAAAAATAAATAAATAAAATCTTTAGAAAAAACATTTGTGGAGAGTAAAAGAGTTACATTGTTATGGTTCTGTCCATTTAGGAAAACAAAAGAAAGTGAACCTGAGGCCTTACATCCAGGTCAGAGGACGCTGGTCTGGTGACATGCGGTCTCCTTTCCTTTCCCCGCCCACATGTCACTTCCAGGACTGAGTCAGAACTACCCTGGTGTTGGGCTCAGGGGTGTGGCTGTTGTGTGGTCTGTTTGCAGACGCTGGACCTGTGGTTCCCCCAGGCTATGCTGCCGTGCGATCCTGTGACAGCTGCCATCTGAGGTCAGAAGCTGATGCAGGCGAAGCCCCTGGGTGTGGCTGGTGGAGCTGGTGTTGGCAGGGGCTGCGGGGCTCAGAGCAGGGGACAAGGTGGGAACACGAATGAGACAAGTGTGTCTGGGTCAAGGCCCTGTCCTAGTGACAGGTGGTGGAGGTGGGGGGAGAGGGAGAGGAGGGTAAGTAAGAAAGTATCTAGACTAATTAAATTCTTTTCCCGGTGTGAAGTGCTCTCCTAAGGCAAGGGCTGCTTCATATACACCCACGGTGATAGGATTCCATCTGTGTCCCAAGTTCTGCCCCAGTGTGTTTTCTGTCCGAGTTTTGGAGCCGGGATGAGAGGTTTGGACCCCTGGTCTTGCAGCCTCTCATTCTGTCCCGTGGGCCAGCCCTGCTCTTATTCATGCATTTATTCACTCATGCCACAGGAATTCAGGAGGGAGCACTATCTGCCAGGCTACAGTGGTGACAAAGACAGAGCAGACGCTATCCCCACCCTTGTGACCCTCACAGTCTGAGGGAAGTAAGACATTAAACAAAAGGATCACACAATTGATTATTTAATTACAATTACAATAATTGGTGTGAAGTAGAAGATTCTCAGTGTCCCAAGGGTTTACAATGGATCACATAGCAGGGTGGGAATGATGGGTATGTGACTGCTATGATTCATGGTCAAGGGGGAGGTCACAGGCACTCCTAGGCTTCCTGTGTGATGTCAGGTCACTCCTGACACTGGCAGGTGTGTGTGTGTGGGTGCACCTGTGTGGCAGAACACCTGGCAGGGTGAGGTGTGAGTTGGGAGGCAGGATCTGCCTCTAATTTCCCCAGGTGACCTTGAGCTTGTCACCTCCCCTCTTTGCATCTGTGCCTTCTTCTGTAAAGTGAGAGTTGACCGAAAAGTTCTGGCAGTTCCTTCTCAGGGTCCCAGAGACATCTTAGAGGGTTTCAGAGACCAAACTGTAGTTTTTCCCCTGGAGACAAGAAAGGGGTTCAGGAACAGAGCTGAGAAGTCTCCACTCCTGGGTTGCTCCTGAGAGCATGGAGAGATGGAGGGCATAGGGACCATGGCCCTTTGATGTGGCAGATGGAGGAGTGGGGCTGGCAGGTAGAAGACGGCTACTGTCACCACACTGAGGGTGTCACTGCAGCAGGGGTTCAAAACTGAAGCAAGCAGCATTCGGATGGATATTAGAGCTTTTCCACGCGTGGCACTGAGATGCTGGGTAAGCAATTGAAGGGATGAACAGAGAGTATCAAATAGATGGCCCCAAAAGGCAGGGCGAGCTTTCAGGGGGAGCGTTGGTGGGGTGGCTGGGATAGGGGGTTGACCTTGGTCCCTCTCCTCATGGTGCCACTGATATCAGTGCTGTCTGGAAGATGTCAGGTTCTCTTGGAAATGAGTCTTTGAGCATAAACCATTCTGGGTTCATATCTCTTGGTGACACATGTGGCTAAATGTGCAGCTGTCACACTCGATCAAATTGAGCTCAATTACACCTTTGCTCTCTCGTCCTGCTATAACATAAACATGGCTTCTGAGAAGTGCATTAGTTGTGGGTACTGGGATCGCTGGGGAGGCTGGGTTTGGGGGCTAAGGAGAAGCAGGGCATTTCATGTTTCAGACCCAGAAACAAAGGCTGGAGGTGGGCTCTTTGAGGGTGAGGGGCTGGGCAGCCCATGAGGTCTTCTTCCCAGGGACCCCACAGTGGCCCTATTGCTAGAAATAGGGGGCAGACCAGATGCCCTCTCAGGGGTCCTTCATGTCCTTGGACTTTTTTTCATTGTCACCCATGGTCACACGCTCTTCGTGTGAATAGAGGTGTGGGGAGTGTTCCTGTGTGTGTGTGTGTGTGTGTGTGTGTGTCTACCTGTTGAATACAAAAGATCCTTTGGACCCTGCTCCCTACTCCCTCTGCAAAAGATGCCCCATATCATGGAAATATTTATAATGTCAGAAAGCCAATAGGATTAACCTCTAGTATGAAGGACTTCAAGTAGATCCGAAGAGGAATTTCTGGACTGTCGGCGTGGTTAGATATTGTGACAGAAGATCAAACAGGTGCTAAGACCTCCTTCAAAGAGAAGGGAAGTCAGAGACAGGGTAGGTGTGAAAACAGGATAGATCGGTCACCAAGATCCCCTCCGTCCAAAGGTTTATACCATACGGGCGCAGACGTGCTGGAGAGAGCCAACCACGCACGGTTGCCGTGGTTTACTTGTCCTCAGCAAGTGTATCACAGTCTGGAGGGACGGGGGGAGGGAGAAGAATAGTGCCTCTTTGTAGGATCTTTCAAACTCACCCCACATTTTCTGAAGAGTCTGCTGTTATCCACATATACTCCAAATTTGTTTCAGCCTTCCCTTCTGATGGCTGCCTTCATAGTTTCCTCTTGGAATCAGGTGACCACGCTCAGTTTAAGAGGAGGAAGAGTAGAGGGGAAGGACAGTGCACCGTCTCCTTCCCCACGCTTTGGGACATTTGCCTGTGTGTCCTCTTGGAATCAGAGTCTACTTTCTTTGAACACCTCACAGGACTCTTTAGATACGAAGGCCTTAACAATGCTTAGAAATGCAAATCGCACTGCTCGGCACTGGAGATTCAGAACCATGGAGAGATCCCATCCTGCAAAGGGGCAAAAGTGGACCGCTGGCTTCCAGCACAATGGACAGAGACCACAGCCCACCAAAAAACGGCCTGCATTTTAGCACCATGGCCAGAAACACAAAGAAATGAACGGGGGCGCTGCCTTTTCAGCACCATGGACAGACAAAAAGGGTCAAACGCTGGGTTTCAGCACCGCGGACAGAGCTCTGTCGCGTGTGAGGCTTTCTCTCAGCACCACGGACAGAGTCTCGCTGAAAAGTCAGTGGCCGAGTCCCGGGCTTCAGCACCAAGGACAAAAAAAAACCACTGGTGGAGGAACAGGGAAAGTTGCACCCTGGATTTCAGTGCAATGGACAGAGCCCCAGTAAAGGGCCCAAAAGAGTGGGACCTGCTTTCAGCACCACGGACAGAGGCCCCTCCCTGGTGGAGGCCTGCAAAAAGTTGTGTTTTGGCTTTCAGCATGATGGACAGAGTCCCCTTCTCGCGGAAGAACCACAAGGCCAAGCCCCGGTGTTTTCAGCACCGCGGACAGAGCCCCAACACACGCCACGGGCTTCATTCAGAACCACGGACAGAGACCTGCTGGTGAGCCGGTGGCTGAGTTCCATGCTTCAGCACCGCTGACACCCCCAACGGGGATCGGCTTTCCAGCACCGTGGACAGCTCTCCTCACCCCCGCTGGAAAGCCACCAGCTGAGCCCAGACTTTCTAATTTCAGGGACAGAGGCAGTGGTGAGGGAACATCATGGTTGTGAAAGTTACTGCCACCCTTTGCTGACTGAGGTCGTGGCCACACCTCCTCCTCTCTCTGGGCCCACTTCTCACTCTGTCCAATGAGGGGTGTGAGCGCAAGCTCAGCTGCACTCTGAATGTGTCTACAGCTGTCTTCCCCATGAGGCCTTTAGGTTGTTTGATGGGCATAGCCTGGTTGGGGGACAGCTTAGCTGGTAGGTGATGGGAGTTCAGGACCTCAGGTCCTGAAGTCTGGCTGGGGTCTTCCAAAGTCAGGGACTCACATCTCTCTGCAGCCTGCTGAGAGGTCGAGAGTGGGGCCATGCCACAGATAGGGTGCATGCAGGAGGGCTGGGCTATAGCGGAAGCACCCTGGCTGGGTTGGAGAGTAGGCAGGGGCTGGAGGATCCCCAGAGCACTGAGGGTGGGGTGAGTGTGACGCTAGGAGAGAAGACTGAGTGCCAGGCCTGGCCAACCACTTCTTACCTCAGTTAGCTGGCAGTTCAAGCCCTCCTTGTGTCTCTCACACAAAGGGAGGAACATTTGGCTGAAGCAAAAGGTGTCTCTGTCACCTTTGGGCCATGAGAGGCAGCTGAAGCTCCATATACTGGGCGGAACCACTTTGAACCCTCCGGAGCTCACTTCACACCAAAGGGAGATTCCAGGTGATATTCAGGTTACCTCCTGTCTCCCCTTCAGGTGTGTCTTCCCTCAGAGATGCCTAGCATCTGCCTGCTGTCCTTGCTCCTAAGTCCCTCACGCCCCCAGATCTGCTCACCTGCTGTCCATCCCCTGCCCAGAGGATGTCTCCTTCTGGAGCCTTAGAGACAGACTCAAAATGCCTCTCTCTGGACAAAGAGGGCCCAGGTTAAACAGGTGGTCATGCCCATCCAAAAGAGGCTGGGTGAGTGATGGTGGCATCCCAGGCATGGTAGGTGCTGTGGGGACACGTTTTGGGCAGTACTTTCCTGTGGTGTCTGTAACACTGGTTGTTGACTGTATACCCCACCAGTGGGCACAAGCAGTTCTCTGGAGTGGAGGGGGTCAGGGAGAGGTAGAGATACTTGCTGTGTGCATGTGTGGGTACAATGCTCTTGTGGGGGGAGGGAATACCGGGGGCGTAAACCTCTAGCACCAAGAGTACCCACTGGTCAGGTCTGGTCTCCAAAACCATCGCCTAAACAGGGAGGCAGTTCTGGGGCACAAGGCCAGTCTGAGGGAGCAAGCTGGCTCCCCGAGTTTTCCCACAGTGCGCCCAAGGCTTTGGTCTCCCAAGACGTTTGACCCTGCATCTCATTTCCGATGAGGCTCAGGGAGCACAGGACCCGTGGAGATGAATTTGGACCCGCCCTTAGGAAGATGGTTCTAACACAGGAAGAACTTGTTCTGTCTGGGGTGTACACCTAGGGTCTCATTCAGTGCCTGGTACTTGGAAGATAATCAGAATTATCTTGCTAATAATGTTGAAGGATTAGAACCATCCAGACTTGTCATGGCCTCCATCAGGAGACTTGAGCACCTTGTGCCTGGGTGTGTCCCTAGAGGCCAGGTGACCACTTACCTGTGTGTGATTGAAGGACACCTGTGGTATTGCTGGCTGGGCCTTGAGGACCTTTTCTTTTCAACTCTGAGAGCCCCTGATTCCTGGCACCTCTTTTGAGGAAAGGTGACCTTCATTTGGGGCTGGAGCTGGGCTGGCTGTGGGCGTCTTTCCCAGGGACATGCGGCCCAGTATGTTTCACCTCGTCTGCGACATCAACCTGCCACCAAATGTGCTTGTTGGCTGGATAAAAGGAGTACGTCTGTTTCTCGTTCTTGGAAGGCGTCATTGCGAGGCTCCTGTATTCCCGTGCAGCTTGGCCTGCGACTTGCCGGCCATCTGTTCAGTGGGGTGGTAGCCACCTGACTCTTATGGACACTTTTCGGAGGGGGCACTCTGGTGGACCCTAAGTGGCAGGGGTTCGGGAGCTTGTTGGCTGCCCTCATGGGGTGGAGGCAGTGTGGGTGCGGGTCCCGCAGCAGCGGCTCCCGTCTGCAGCCCTGGCTCTGGCCCCGAGGGGATAAATAATTGATGGAGACTAATGGAGCGTTGCTCCGTATGAAATATTCAGCAGGGACCATGGCCGGTTGGTGTGGTCAGATGTTCCGGGCTGCCCTCCTGGTCAGGGTGGGACTCCTGGGTTTCCCTGGCTCTCAGAATGGGGCGGGGGGTGTTGGCCATCGAAGAGGGACTGTCGCCCTTTGCAGCAGCATGGACAGACCTGGAGAGCATTGTGCAAAGTGAAGCAAGCCCGTCGGAGGAAGACAAGCACCGTGGGATCTCACTCATGTGCGGAATCTGATGCACAAAAAAGTGGAGACAGACTCAGATGCAGAGACCAGACTGACAGCTGTCAGAGGGGAGGGAGATCTGGGGGGCTGCAGGGGGAAGGAGGAGGGACTGAGCAAAAAAAAAGCTGCAGACATAGACAACACACCAGCACGGAGATGCCAGAGGAATAGGGGTGACACAGGTACAGGAGGATAAAGGGGGAATGAGTGGTGGCAGGAGACTTGGATAGTGACCAAGTGACGATGGTGATGGTGATGATGATGATGATGGTGATGATCAACTGTAGAGGCAAGTGGGTGCTGTGCAAGGGCCTGTGAAGTAGCCTTCTCGGGTGGCATTTTGCAGGGGAGGGGGCAGGGGCTCATAGTTCTTAATTCTGGGGGTGCATTTGCCTGCTTTTTGGGGTGTTTACACTGCACAGCAGTCAGAATACTGGGGTGCTTCCAGGAGGGGTCATGGGTAAGTAAACAGACACAGCTCGTCCCCCTGGGTGTCTGAGAGGGGCCAGTGTGATGCTGATGGTGGGCAGAGGGGGAGCCCCTTTCTCCCAGGACCCTCCCTGCGCCCTGGGCTAAAAGTACTGTGCAAGGATGGAGGCTCCCAGGGGTTAGCGACTTGCCTGAGGCCACACAGCTAGTGAGCTGTGGAGCTGAGCTCTCTCAGAGCCACCCCAGTGTGCCTCCTCCTCCCCTTCCCCACCACCGGCCCTGTGGGGATGATGTCATTGGGATCCCAGGATAGAATTACAGCAGCCAGCAGCCTCCGGCCCTGAGCTTTGAGAGGGCTGGCTGGTTCCCTGAGGGGAACAGGGACAGCATGTGCATGTGTGTGAGTGTGTGCTGTTCACCCTGGCATCTGTGGAGGGGTGTGTTCTGTACTTGTGTTTAGGGGTCAGCACTAGCCTCCTCCCCTTCTGTGGGGAGTGGCCATGTCACCGGCCTGTCCTGGAGGCTCAGCAGCCAGGGGTGTTCCGGGAGTTGGGTTCTGGGCCAGGATTCATGCTAAGGGCCTGCCTCCCGGTGGGTGGAGGGGCGCTTGCCTAGCTGTGCCCCCACCTGTACCTTGGAGTGGCTCCTGGGAGCACCTCATCCTCCACAAAGTTCCAGACACAGCTTGGACCTGCCTGATCGCCCGTGGGTCCCACTGTCCATCTCCCGAGACCACCAGAGGTTGGGCAAGGGTGTCTGAGGATAGGGCTTCGCATGGATGACCTACCTTGGCCCACACTCACCAGTTCCAAAAAACCCCAAGAACTGTCCCCACCCACGTCCACGTGTTGCCACACCTCCTGTCCTCGGGAAGTTCTCCCTGTGGTCTAGGCCCAAGCCCCTACTGCACAGGCTCCTGGGTAGCTTGGTCCGCAGTTCTCCCCACAGGGCATCCTGCAGCTTTGCGGGAGTGGGTCTGGCTGAATGACGCTTGCTGGACAGAGAGGAAAACACACCTCAGGGTTGTGGGTTTAGAGCCAAGTCCCTCCTCCAGCTCGACCCAGTCTCTCCCCGGGTAGCTGGGCTGGCTCAGAAGGCTGAGACCACCCCAGGCTGCCCCACCTCAGGCAGACCTGGACATGTCCTCCAACCGTGCGCACGGAGGTGTCCTTGCCGAGGGCCACATGAAGCCCTCGTCCTTGCATTCACCAGCTGAGGCTGGGCATTTAGGGAGCCTCGGCACATTGCATCGGTCCATTTTACAGATGGGGAAAGTGAGGCCCAGAGAGTACAGCACAGAGGCTCTCGGGCCTGTCAGCCATGGTTCTCCGCCTGTTCGTGCCCTGCAGTGCAGGAACCAGGTTTTGGGGTAACTTGTCCTTGACTGCTTGGGGAACTGGGAGTGGGGAGCCCCTGCCCGGACCGTGTGACCTCCTTTTCAGGCCAGGGGGACCAGGCGGCAAGGCTCCACCCTCAGGAAGGAAACAGAGGAGCGGCGGCCTCACTGTTTCCCTCTATGCCCCATCTGTCTGTCTGTCTGTCTGTCCGAGGTGGGGATGACAAGGAGCAGACGGGTTGAGGCGGGAAGGTGGCAGAGGTGACCTGTGGGCCACAGAGCTGATGGGGACAGGGCCACATCCCCGGGCAGGTCCTCTCTGGTGGGTGTGCCCACTTCGGGGACTCCTGGCTGCTCCCCAGGCCACCGAGCACCTGTGCACTCACTGCTCGAGACCCTCGGAGACTCGCTGCCCCAGGACGTGCAAGGGGCGTGCCCTCAGCAACGAGAGCCCGCCTCCCAGCCAGTGGAGCCGGGAGCTGCACACTCGTTCTTCTTGGAGCGGCGACAGGCACCGGAGAATTTGTCCTGAAACATGCGTCCGTGTGGCTGGAAGTGAGACGCCCGGTGTGTTTGGTAGCGGAGCGCCAGGAAGGAGCAGGCGGACGCCTCGCCCAGCCCTCGGCTCTCAGGGGTCCACGCCCCAGACTCTCTTCCGCCCTCTGTCTGCGAAGGCGCGGCTCCTGCCCTCCTTTCCTGCTTTTCTCCCCAGGGCGGAAGAGTTGGGCCGTTTTGGAAACCAGGGCTGGTGGTTAATTGGATTCCCCTGTTTCCCATCAGCCCTTCCTATTGGGTCGAGTTGGCTCTTGTCCAGTGTGGGCGCTGGTCCCTGCACAGCCAGCGTTCTGGCCTCGCCACTCACCCCAGAAACCAGGAGGGTCGGATCAGCCTGCACCGCCCCTACAAGCCCCCCCCCTGTGCCCCGCCCTCTGGAAGCCTTTTTCATCTCTAGCTGCTCACCTCAGCCACTCCCCCCTGACCCGAGGCTCCTTCAGCCATCAGGTGAACCCTGTCTGGTGCCCCCTCCTCTGCGTCCTCCTGTCTTCTCGCCAGCTAAGTCCCTGCCTCCTCGGGGCACCCCTGTCTCCCCAGCATGTGGTGCCCTGGCTGCTTGTCGAGCCAGCGAGGGGTGGCCAGAGGCCAGGCCACAGGCAGCCTGTCATGTTCCTGTGTCCCCGCACCCTCCATGTCACCTTCCCTGTGCCCCTCCATGTGTGCGCCAGCTCCGTGGCTGTGGCTGGGGAGGGTGTGACGGTGGGAGGTGCCTTCTCTCCCCGAGTTTGGTCTCTTTGGGGGGACCAGATGGGGGCCCAGGGAGTCACAGACATGTTGTTAGAGCAAGTGTGGGCTGGGGAGGCCTGGTGGAGAGGCTGGGTTCCACGGCCAGGCTGCGGTCAGAGGGCCCGACAGTCGGCTGGTTGAGTGGGCAGCTGGGGAGCTCCTTGCACCCCACTTCCCACCCCTGGGGGAGGCAGTGCTGGGAGATGGGAGCCCTTCCCCCTGCTACCCACTCAGGAGAGGGCGTTGGGGACAGCTGGTGCCACACGTTTGCTGCTGCTGGGAGCAGTCGTCCGAGTGGCCGTCCTTGCCCCTGTGTTCCCCGCACCCTTGCCAGAACACAGTTGTGTCCACCCTGCTGCGCTCCCTGCAGGGCGGCCCATGGAAGGCCCCGGAGTCGGACCGGAAGCCTTTCCCGCCCCAGAGGCGGACAGGCTTTCCATGGAGCCTCTCAGGGACTCGGCTCGGGCTCCTGAGTGCTCCTGTCTACCCGGCGCCCGGAGAAGTTAAGGACCCTGCTCTGGGGACTTCTGCTGTTAAGTAAGACGAGACACGGGCGGGGAGGCGGGCGCCTCGCAGCTGCCGGCTCACACTTGTTATTTCCTGGGCTCCCTGAAGGGACTCTTCCCTCTCCCTTGGTCCCCTGGAGCCCGGGGGAGCCTGCGGGGTGAGCCCAGGGAAGCCTTGGGGTCAGGCTGGGTGGCGGGGTGGACCTGGAGGGGTGGGGGCAGCCAGGGACAAGGGACCGTGGGGGCTGTGTGTGCATGTGTTCGTGTTCGTGTGTGTGCTCGTGAGTATGTATGTGTGTGTCTGAGTGTGTGTGCAGGCGTGCCTGAGCCTGGTGCACAGAGGACCTCATGCCTCACTCAGCATCAGCGGGTCTGCGCCGGCCCTTCCAGGGCCACCTGCAGGTGGGCGAGGGGCTTGGACAGACCCCCAGGTGGGAGGCTTCGGGCTCCAGACTGCGATGACACAGCTGTTGTTGGGGTTCTTTTTCTGCCGCTCAGACCCCTGAGTGCTCAGCCAGCTCCTTGGAAACCCAGGGGCACTTGGGAGCCCTGGCATCGACCCCTCCGCCTGCCCTCGTGCCCTGGGCTCCTTGGACGGACAGCCCATGTGTGCTGCAGGCTGGCAGGCTCCCCAGGCAGCGTCTCAGGTGGGGCGGGGCGGGTAAGGGCTGAGGTGTGGGGGAAGGCAGATCCAGTGGCAGGAGGTTCTAGGGTGACCCCTTTCCTGGGTACCCCTCTCCTCCCTACCTTCCTGCCCCATCGGGTACAACTGGGAGCACAGCAGCACCCACGGGCCCGGGGGCAGGGAGGAGCCCCCACGAAGCCCCCATGGGCGGGCCCGTCAAGTGTCTGCGGGAGGTGGAGACTGCCATGCTCTGGTTTCCTGTGTCAGCAGCAGTTCCATGATGGCCCACATTAATGAGACTCCTCAGGAGTTTCATGTTGGACTTCGTGAAGCTATATTTAGCCAGAACGTCTGGAGCCCCAACTAAGTGGCGGCTGTGCTGGGTTCTGGGCCAGTGAAGAGTGGCCAGGCCCCGCCTCCCTTGAGCCCGGGTCTAGGGGACGCTGACACGGGACACGGGACTCCAGGACTCTGAGAAGGATGGACATGCCAGCTGCGGCAAGGAGGCCTGGTGGCCTTCCAGAGGCGACCTTTAGTAAAGGTTTTGAAGGGCGGGGGCTGCTCCTTGACCCCAGGGCGTCCTGGGCAGAGGGAGTGGCGTGGCAGCCCTGAGGGCCGCTGGCTAGTGGGGGCTGTACCAGGCAGTGAAGAGCTGGAACGCCGGGCAAGCGTGTGGGCGGGGACGCCATGTGAGCAGTCCTGGGTGCTTGGAAGTTCAGTCTGGCAGAGACGGGGCTCCTGGCTCGCTCACAGGGAGCAGTGAGAAGGCGAGGAAGCCGTGAGGAGATAATTGTGGAATCTAGGTGAGGAAGGATGAGGGCCTGGGCCCCTGGGATGCAGAGTCTGCTAATTAGGAACGGCGGTGCACTGAACCGGGCAACCAATTACTGGTGGGGCTGGAGGATGGGGCTGGGTGGACACCGAACCTCCGAACCAGGCGGCGAGTGTGTGAGTGTGTGAGTGTGTGGGTAAACTTGAGTTTATCTGTGGATGGAAGGTCGGAGGGTGGAAGGTGGGGGTGGGGCGCTGGCCTCACACTGGAGGAAGGGCAGCAGCGTCCTCGGGGAAGCTGGGCTCCTCCGGGCTGGACAGTTCCCATCTAGCCTCTGGTCCCCAGCACCCCGAGGGGCACCTGGCTTCATAAGCATGTGTTCCATGTAGGAAGTGGGGCTGGAGTGGCTCTCAGCTGCGTGGGGGAAGGGCAGAGGTGGGCACTCCATGACTGGGAGGTGCCTGGTGGGCTGCAGGCTGGGCAAGGCCACGGCCTTTGGGAAACCGGCCTGGGCGACAAGTTGCGCTGGGACACAGCCTGCTTCCGCAGCTGCTGGCGGGGTGACCGGGGTGGGTTCTTCAGCTTCCTGGCACATGCGGACCAGGGAGAGGATGCAGAGCGCCCAGTGCCCCGAGAGGTCAGAAATCACTGCTGTGCAGTGAGAGGAGGTGGTGGGGCTTCCGCCTCAGCCCGCAGCCTCCGCCTGCTCCCTGGGTGCTGTTTTCGGTGTCACCTGGCCACCAGCTGGCTGGGGTCCAGGGAGCGGGAGGCTGGAGGGGCGCCAGCCAGGAGGCCTGAGTGGATTCCTTGGGGTGTCTGCACATGAACTGGTCATCCTAAGGCTGGACGTTCTTCCGGGGCATCTAGGACTCCTGTGGTGCTGGCAAGTGAGCATGCATGTGGGTCAGTGAGTGCAAAGTGCAGCCTCAGCCATGGCTGGCCCCCAGCTCGGGGCTGGGACTCGGTGGCCGCAGCCCTTCAAGGAGGCTCCGTGGGCTGTGCCCCAACCGAGCCCCCATTGGGTGCAGCTTCCACAGGCCTCCCGGTCACGGTTCAGTTTTGTGGGTTTGGTTACCTTGTGTGTCTCCCCGACTGTTTGATGGCAGAACACAGGGCCCGTGGGGCGAGTAGCGGGGCCAGCGAGATGGTGGAGGAGGCGGGCAGGCTTTGGAGAGCAGCACGGCCCAAGGGGAGTGCATGGGGCTGTGGGGGGCGTGGCCCAGGTCACGTGAAGCTCCGGGCACTCTCGGAGAGTGTGGTCAGCCACCAGATGTGAATGTGTGCGGTCCCGGGGCACACGTGTCACTTCCGAAGCCCACGCCCCATGTCCAGTGTGTGTGCACGTCACTCCGCACACACGGGCACAGACACGCCGGCCACAGTTGCACCGGCCCAAAGCCACCCTGGCCACCCGCCAGTTACTGCTCCTCACCAGGCTCTTGTCAGCGAACTGCTCCCAAAGGTTTCCACAAGCTCCCTGCAAAACTAAGAACCATGTGCAGGAGAACCTGGGGCTCACACAGAGAGCCAGCTTCCTGCCAGGTAGCCCTGGCTCCTGTGACTTGAGCCACAGGGTCCCTGCAGCCCTGGCAGACACTGCATCCCTATCAATGGCCCTGAACGAGATCAGAACTCTGAGGAGCTGCCCTCTCTATCGAGCGTGAATGTGCTATATAAATCTCGCTGCCTCGATAAATCTTGTACAGATGTAGGAAATGCATGAAAGGCTGCCGGGGATGGTGGTGGGAACCAAGGAGTAAACCTCTGGGAGGGAGGGAGCCGGGATGCGGGCGCACTTGCTGGAGGTCACCCCATGGTGGTGGTGGCGGTGGCGGTGACCGAGGCCACCCTCCTGGGTGGTGTGTCCCGCCGGAGGAGCCTGTGTGGGCCCCCCCAAGGACATGGGTGTGCGAGGCCCAGACACAGAAGCAGCCACATCCTGCAGTCACCCCCCTGGGAGGCAGTGCTGTACCCCCTGTGACAGGTGACAGGGAGGCAGGCCGAGGGCAGGTGCAGCCGTGTCCAGGCCTGAGGTAGACTGATGGCCGGGCCTGTCCTGGCCAGGGGCCGTGTCCTAGGCCACGGATTTAGAGTATCCTCGGGGCCGCCTCCACTTCCAGCAGCGAGGCAGCCCTGCCACTGTCCTGGGATCAGCTGCTTTTATCCCACAAGTGTCCCATTTCCTCTCCATCTTTTTCAGAGATTTAAAAAATTGTTCTATTGTGGCTGTCCCAATAAGCACGTCTTTAAAGTAGCCGTGGCTCAGCTGGCAGAGCACGGAGGTCCATGGGTCCAGCCCACTGTCCACATGGGTGGGGGGAGGGTGGACGCTCGTCTGTCGGGGCTGGGTTCTGGTCTGGGCCGGTTCCGGCCACAGCTCAGGGCCGTTTGCTCTGAGACGACTGGTTGGTGCTCTGCGTGGACCTGCCTCGCTCGGCACCCGCCGTGCGGACAGACGGGCTGAGCTGGCCCAGGTCACAGGAGGCCTCAGCCAGGCGAACACATGGGGTCCAGGCAGGGCAGGACATGCCTGTGCCGGGGCAGCCAGAGTCACCACTAGGGCCGCCAAGCACACCGCTCCTTTTCTCTTCTCTGTGACACGTGGCGTGCAAAGCTGGCGTCGACCGAGACAGGAGGCATTGGAGTGAAGGACGGACTTCGGTGCGGAGTGGTGACCTCGGCCGTCTGTCCCTCTTTGTCACGCTGTGCCCTCCACAACTGCGTCAGACCCCTGGTGTGAGGGGCCCGGTCCCCCACCATGTCCGGCGCCTGCTGTTCAGAAGCAGATACGCCCGTCTGCGTTGGGCACTCAGCTCCCACGCAGGGCAGAGATTAATTGTGGCGGGAACCCTATCAATCTTGATTCCATGCCCGGCGTCCCTGCACCCCCTCCCCCTTCTTCTGCTGCACAATAAATGACTCCGGGAAGGACGCAGGCTCCTGGCGATGGCCACCCCGGGGGTGGGCGATTCTGCAGTTCTCCAGCCACCTGGAGCCCCAGGTATGTCCCCCAGCGTTCCACCAGTGGCTCCCCAGGTGCCAGGTGCCAGGTGCAGAAGGGAATTTGGTGACATGGGGGTCAGAGTTCAGTGCTCAGTGCTCCCACTTCCTGTTGCCTGCCACCTGTTCTCCTTGTCGAGGCTCCGGGTTTGCCCCAGTTCCTCCACCTGCCCCAGAGCTCCACGAGGGGGTCGCTCATGGGACCTCACGAGGGGCAGGGTCTCGGGCCACACCCCAGTGGTTTCTCCTCCAGGATATAGGGGAGCAACACCTGCATCTCCGCCGGGCCCTGAGGGGCAGACAGGAGGGCTCCCAGAAACACAAGAGTCCCGGCACCAGGAGGCGCGGGATAAATGGAGGTCGTCCTTGTGACCTTCCCCCTACTCTAGTTATTTGTCCCAGAGTCTTTAAACCTGTAAATCCTGAAACAATCCCACCTGTAACCACCGCTCACAAAAGCGTAAGCATGGAGGCGGGTCTCAGTCTGGCTCTGCCCTTGCACTGTGCCAGACACGTCATGAACTATCATCACACGTAACTGCTGCCGAGCGCCAGGCGAGGCCTAGGGTTGCGGCAAGTTCTCGTTCCCAGACCGTGGTTGTCCCCAGGCTGCTGAACCTGTGGAAAGTGAACCGCAGATGGGAGTGGGGCAGGGTGCTGCTGTGCACAGTGTCTCCCGAAGGTCCCGGCGTGCACCTGGAGAAGGTGGGGTGCCGAGGGGCTCTGCAGCCCACCAGCTCCCGCTGTGAGCGGCCTCATGTCCTGCAGCTGAGCAGGTGGGGGCCACGCTTTGTCCTCCATGGAGGAGCCCTCGCCCGGCGGCCATTCCAACCAGCAGGCTCCCTGGAGGCCATGGCCTGGAGTGTCACCACCAGCTAGAGTGCTGACAGTCGGCCAGGTGCACAGCCCGCCCCCAGTCAGGCCCCAAGCTGCTCGGGGGTCGGCAGGTGCGATTCCGAGTCCTCAGGGAGCAGCACAGCCGCCGAGGCGAGGAAACCCTGCCCTGAGGACCTGGTCCTGTCCTCCTCCTGCCACCAGCCTCACACATACTGTGCCTCTGGCCGCTTCCCAGCCTGTGCTCCCATGTCCCCCCTGCCCTTCCCACGTGTGTGCTTGCGTGCGCCCACTCTCCCGCACACACAGGAACGCTGGCCCTCTGGTTGCCGATACAGACCAGCACACTCACCGTGCTGTGTCCTGTGACTAGCTCAGGGACCCGTCGGTCCCCCGTGTCCGGACACCAGTGCAGCCTCGGCGCCTGGTGGGCGCTCCAGGTGTTTGACCGGTGGACGAGTGAGTGGGCGCGTGAATGAGTGAGGCAGACGTACTGAATGTGGCCCCCGAGAAAAACAGAGCCCTGCTCTGAGACCTGAGTCGCCGTCTGCGTGGTCAGGGCCAGGCTGGCTTGGGTTCCAAAGGCCAGAGAGCCCATGAGCTCTCCTGCGGGGCGAAGGGGCAGCCAGCACCTGCTGAGCATCCTCTCCGAACACCTGCCCCTTGGAGCAGGGACTGGCCCTGGCAGCCGGCGGTGTACGCCGGCTCGGCTTGAAAAATCGAGGCTACGGGCTGAGCCTCCCCAGTTCCAGGAGGCTCCAGGCCCTGAGTGGGCAGTGTAGCCCTGGGGCAGGGCCATCAGTGGCCTGACGCTGTGTTCGGGGGTTAGCCCATCCTCCCACGTAATTCTGAAGCATGGGACTATGTGGGGGCACAGGGCTGGGTCAGAGGAAAGAGATACTTCGTTCCCAGCAGAGATGCTGCATGAGCTGGGGAGGAAGGCATGGCTGCCCGTGCCGTCCAGACCCACCTCCTGCCCAGCCGCCCACTTGGTGGGCCATGGAGCCAGCGGCTGGTCCGCTCTGGCTGCCTGTGTGTCAAGGGGCAGCCATCTGACCCTGTCCTCTCCCTTGGGGGTTGGACCCGAGGGTCCCCAAGGGCATATGGTCCCTAAGGGCCATCTCTTCCTTGGCCTTTTTCTGACAAGGAGTCTCTGAAGGCATCAACTTGGACACCTAGCACACACCTGTCAGAGTGAGTGAGTGAGTGAGTTAATGAGTGAATGAATGAGTGAGGGAATGAGTGAGTGAATGAATGAACGAGTGAATAAGTGAGTGAATAAGTGAGCGAATGAATGAGTGAGTGAGTGAGTGAATGAGTGAGCAAATGAATAAGTGAATGAATGAACGAGTGAACGAGTGAATGAACGAGTGAGTGAATGAGTGAATGAATGAATGAGTGAGTGAGTGAATGAGTGAGTGAATGAGTTAGGGAGTCAATGGTCATGTGTGCCCAGTGGCCCACAAGGCCTGGGGTTTGTGCTGTCGCGGGGCCCTGGCACTGGGGATCTGGCTCCTGCAGCTGCTCACGGGCACATGCTGGGCAAGGAACTGGCTGGAGGACGCGGATTTGGGTGGGTGGCCATGGCAGGAAAGTGCAGAGCGCTGGCAGCCCTGTGTCCAGGGCTGGGTCAGGCGAGGGCCGAGGCTGTGGGATGCAGCCACACTGCCCGTGTCCTGGGCTTGGACCCTCCCTGCTGTCCTGAGCGTGGTGTGGCCACGGGACCCATGTCACACACTCTGGGCACCCAAGCCGAGTCTGCAAGTCACAGCCCTGGGACCTGGGGGTCCGGCAGCTCCCGGGAACGCGTGGTGCACGCCAAATACGGAGGCAGTGGTCTGGCCGCTGGAGCAGGAATCCTGCCTCTCTGCTCCCTGGCACAGGGGCAGTGGGACAGGCAGCCGCCTTCGTGACGGAGGCCTGTGTCCACTGTGTCCCATGGGCCTCCCTGCAGCCCCGTGAGGCGTGGCTGCCACCACCCTTCCCAGACCAGGAGACAGGCCCTGGGAAGTTAGTCGACTCACCCCAGTACACACAGTCTGGGCTGGTGGATACCACCCTGCCTCCTGGGGCCCCTCGGCTTTCCTGGTGGCCTGTCCCTTCCCCCTTCTGGACCCTGGAGCCAGCCCTGCCCTGGCCTCGGGGAGGAGAGCTGTTACTCCATCCCAGCTGGAGCTTTGGTAGAAAGACAGAGAGGGTGGCGTGTCTCAGGTGGAGGGCTGGTTTGCTTTCACTTAAAAACCCCCATGCTGCTCAGTGCCGGAGGCCTGCTCTCCAAGCCCCAGGAGTCCCTGGTCCCGTAGGCAGCTGCTCTCTGCACCGGAGCTCCCTGCCCCTCCCCCGAGTTACCTGCCAGTGGCTGTCACCTACTCGGCAGATGGCAGACTGGTGGCACCTGTCCCTGGGCTGTACCCAGATTGGCTCAGCCATGTCCCGGTTGCCCCTGAGCTGAGGCCATCTGTGCGCAAGAGAGACCCACCGCCAGCGAAGGGCAGGCGGCCCTCCTGCCCCCTCCCAGTCGCAGGGCAAGAGCTCAGGGCAGGGGAGAGCGTGTGGCTGCCCCTGGCCCACTCCTCCCCGAGGCAGGCACACTGCTGCCCGGCCACAGGCTCTCTCCCACCTGCACCTCTGCTGTCTGTCCGCAGGGGGCCCCGGAGACCCAGGGAACGGAGGGGGGCCGCTGGCAGGGACCGTCTCCTCGGGGTTCATTCTCAATTGGTGGGTGGAGTACGTTGCCTTGTTACTTGGGAAGCAGGGCTGCACGGGAAAGTTCTTTGAAGACGAAACCAGAGGGCACTAGGTGGGATTGGTGTGGGAATGGGAGACCCTCTCACTGAGGATGAGGGTGGCTCTCCTGCGGGCCTTTCTGAGACCCCCAGCAGACTTGGCACTCGATATGCCAAAGGGCATTGTCTCCTCCCCAAAAAAATCTCACTCAAAGAGAGAGAGAGGCAGAGAGGGGGCTGATTCTTGAATCTCAAGGTGTCTGGGCCTCTGAGACAGAGGGGGCCCCAGGGGACTGGGTCGCTGAGAGATGCCCCAGTTCCGTGGACGTGGAGGCTCTGCCAGCCTGTGTCCTGGCCTCGGGAAGGAGACCGGCCCCTCGCTCCCCTGCAGGTGGGTACAGGGTGGCCCAGCCCCTGAGAAGGAGGGCGATGACCCAGCTCCAGACCACATCCCCTGGAGGCACTTCCCTGGGAAATGAGGACTTTCAGGGAAAGAAGGAACTAACAATAACAAAAAGAAAAACCCAACGACTGCATTGCAGTGCCTCCCAGGAGGAGCAGGCTGCCTGGGGGCTGTGCAGGCTCCCGGTGCCCTCACCCAGCCTGCGCCTGGGGCCAGAGGCGAAGTGGGTCACCGGCCACCCTGCCACCTAGTGGGGGCCTGGGTCGTCAGCACGGCCGAGGTGGAGGTGGCCGCTGTTGGGGGCAATGGCAGTGAGTGCAGTGGCTGGGCTGAGAGGTGCTTCCTGGGCCCTGGCCTTTGTCACAACACCCTGGTCCTCTGCCACCAAAGGCATGTCGAGCTGAAACCTGCATAGCCCCTTCCCGACACTGTCTGGGGGGAGGCCTCATCGTTTTTTCCTCTTTGTGTCTCAAAGAAGGCCAGGCAGCTCCTGCATCCACCCACCTCGTTTCCCAGCTCACAGGCTCAGAGCCAGAGGGACCTGGGAAACCGCCCAGTCCAATCCCTGTCCTGAGTTGGTGAGGAACCCAAGACCCAAAGAAGTGACTTGCCCAAGGTCACCTGGGGCCAGGGCGGGTGGCACCCGGGGGATTGGGACGTGCCCCAAGGGGGACAGTGGGATGAGGGCACCGCTCCTGCGGAGGGGTTGGTGAGTCTGAACGAGCAGTTTGTGGCAGCCATGGAGGACAGTGGCACCCACAGCAGTGCCACAGCCTGGGCTTCCTGGGGCACCCCCGGGGAGTCCCCCGTCCTCATCCTCCAGGCCTTCACAGCAGTGGCTGCAGCACAGCGTCCTGACCTTGTCAGGGTGACGGGACTCAGCCAGACTGCTGCTTTCAGCTCTGGACCAGGGTGCTGCCGCTGTCGGGGCAGGAGGGAGGCCAGGTAGGGGGCCAAGACCCCAAAGCCAGCCTGGGGTGCGCTCGCATGAGGGGGCAGAGGGAGGAACATGGTGATCCACCAACACATTCCAGTGCACAGAGCTGGCTGGCTGCTCCCTCCCAGACCTTTCCCCAGGGCCACCTGGCAGCCCCATCTTCCACCAAAGCAGAGAACCTCTGCCCCAGGTCCTGACCACCCCTATCCAGGGTCCTGACCCCTGCCTCTGTCCAGGGTCTTGACGCACCCCACCCCTTGACCATTGTGTAAGGTGCTGACCCCCGTCCCCCAGCTCCCTGGGACTGGGCACAGGGCGGCTTGGCTGGGGACAACGGCCAGCCGGTTGCTGGATCTCTCCCGACGGCCTCCTGTGTGGATGGGTTTGGACAAGCTCTGCTCCAGGCTGGCCCTGCCTTTGACCCGGGAATTTGGACTGACTCCTCTCAGGAGTGTGCTGTCCCTCTCTGGACGTCCTGTTCCGAGGACACAGACTCACTGGGTCTTGTCCAGCAGAGTTTGGCCAGGGCAGCGGAGTGGATGGAAAGCTCTGGAGCGGGAATGGCAGAGTCGGGGGCGTTCGGCTGCGTTCCCAGAGCCGGAGAGCTGGCACCTCTGCTCACCAGCGGTGGAAGCCACAGGGGCAGACACTGCAGGACGTCGACTCTGACTCAAAGCTGTGTGTGCACCAGGGGTGGGGTGGGGGCTTCCCATTACCAAGACGGGCACGCAGGGCTATCAGGGGGGCGGCGGCATGGCGGCATTCTTGGGAGACTGTGCCTGCTTGGGTCACATGACTGAAACATCAGTCCTCGGGAGCAATTAGTTAAGTTAATTAGCTCATCCACTTAAGCAGCAGCGAAGGCACTGGGGCCTGAAGACTGTTTGGAGCAAGACACTCAGCCGCCTGCACCAGCGTCACCCTGGTTTCCTCGGGGAACGCTCCTGGGGCTGGGCAGGGGCAGGCAGTGCCCCCGTGCGGGGCCGGAGTGCAAGGCAGAGAGGGACCCTGGGCTGCCGGGCTCCGGGACCTGAGGGGCCACATGCAGGTGTTTGTGGTTACCTCACTCTCCTGATAAAGACACAGGAGCCTGGGGCTCTGAGACATCACCCAGAGAGAGTGACTCAGCCAAGGCCACACAGCAAGTTAGTCCAAGACAGACACTTTCCCCCCTCACTCCCTAAGTGGTCTGAACACCCCAGCAGCACCCAGAACCCAGGCCCCCAGCCTCCCAAACTGGGGCCTCCTCCTCCTCCAGAGAAGGCATGGAGTAATCACTGTGGTGACCCACAGAGACCCCTGGGGGTGGGGGTCAGGGCCACGGCCTGGCTCACCTGAGCGACCTGCCTCTGTCCCCACCTGGAAACGGGTGGCCGGCTGTGGACACCAGGGCAGACTCCACCGTCAGCTCATGTGGCTTATTGGAAAATGAACCTCAACTTTGCAATTTTGTAAAATGGGTGCAATGATGTCCACATAGAAACTGACACCTGAACACTTCAGGAAAATGAGATAGGTGTTTAGGAGCCTTTTGTAGCTTCTGGGACTTGAGGTGAGAAGTAGTGACAGGTGGGGATCTTTTGGGTGGAAAGAACTGACCAGCATCAGAGCCCAGCAGTCTTGGATCAGACCCGGTCACCTCCACCTGTGAGGTCACTCACATCTTCAGCCCCAGCCTCCGGGGACTTGATGTGACACCAGGGAGGGACAGGTCATCGCTTCCCTGCCTTGGTGCTGCCTGGGGCTGTTGAAAAGGACTGAGGGGTGACAAGGCTGTGAGCTGCTGTTACCTCCACATGTGGGGGGTCTCCCAGGGCCTGTGAGGCTCTGAGCAACCTCAGCCGCTTCTTCCCCGGGGACCACAATGCTCCCACCTCCTAGTCTTGACCAGCGGCCTGCCTGTGCACCTGTCCCCTGCCCCTTCCCTGCCCCCCAGGACCCCCCAGTGCACACACACATGAAGCTTATCTGTTAAACACAGCTATTTTTAGAAGGAGTGGGCCTAGTTCTGCACCGGTGCTTCCTTTTCTGCGATCAAACCCCACTTTACTGCAGATGGCTTTGAGGGAGGCAAAGTCCTGCGGACTTGGGGTCTGCTTTAGGAGGAGGGGCTGCGGGGGCGGTTCAACCGGCACCCTGCGTCCAAGCAGCCCACGCAGCAGTCACTGGGCAGAGGCTTACTGCAGCCGGCCACGTCCCAGGACCCTCGGCATCAGGAAATCCCAAAGTCCAACCCTAACCCCCTGAACTTTCTGCCCTTTCTTTCCTCCTCTGGGCAGACGCAGCCTGTCTCTCCCCCGCCTCCGTGAGGGGGACCAGCCTCCACGTGGAGGAGTCGGGGAATCCCTGTGCCCTCCTGCCAGCATCTGACCTTGAGCTCTGGGCCCTCAGGTCCCTTCCCCCCACCCCCAAGAGTGGCTGGGGGAGGCGAGGGTCTCAGGCATCAGTCCTGCCCCCCAGAGCGGATGCAAATGCACAGCCCATGCACGCGGCTGCGCGCGCCGCCTGACTTGCGTGAGCCTGGAAATCACCGAGTCAGCGTTTTCTGCGCCCCGGTCGGGGACGGTGACTAGCAAGCCGCCGCGGCCCGCGGGTCGGAGACAGGCTGCAGCCCGGCATGGGGCGCGTTGCCGCAGCGCTGCAGTGGCCGCGGGAGCGCGGGGCGGGCGGGGCGAGGGGGAGGCAGAGAGGACTGGATCCGCTGAGCGAGCGGGAAATCCCGGGGCTCCTGAGCGAGGCCCTCCCCAGCCCCAGAGCTTCTTCCCGGGTCGAACCCCAAACTTGGCCCGGGTTCCGAGGGCACAGAGAGGAAGGGGCCGTGCGCGGCGAAGCCCAGAGGGGACGGGACGAGGGGGGACAGGCCAGATGCACGCCGGAACTCTGAGCTGGGGTCTCGAGGTCTCCGCGGGGGTCTGGGGACTGAGGCGGAAGCAAAAGAGGGACGCCCAGGCTCCCAGTGCCCCTGCCCCTCCAGCCTGCAGAGGGCAGAAATGCCCCCAGGGCTGCGGGGCGCCGGGTCCCTGAGGACGAGCCCCGTGGTGGGTCCCTGAGGCCAGGCCGGGTCCTGCGCAGCAGACACCTCCGGCGCTCCGCTTTCTCCGCTCCCCAGGAGGCCGGCGGCGGCCGCGTTCTGGGGGCAGAAGGCACCGCGCCTTCCCGGCCGCTCCAGACCCTGCCCTTTGTCTACACCACCCCGCTGCTCCATCCCTCTCCTTTCTTTCCCGACTCAGAAAGCCTTCCTCTGCGCCCCTGAAGCAGAGCGGCTGCTGCCCCGCCCGCCCCGCCCGCAGCCAATCCCCGCACCTCCTGGGAGGCTCCAGAAGCTGGTGGGCGGCGGGGGCGCGCAGGAGCGCCCAGAGTGGGCGGGGATTTCTCCGTGTTGTCCCACAGACTCCGGGGACGCGAAGCTGCTTCGGCATCCCAAACTTCTCCGGGGGCGCGCCCGTCCCCCCACGCGCGTCCCCCTGCACACCCGTCCTCTCCCTGCAAGCCCACAGCAATCCCTGGAGGAGAGGGGCTTGGGCCCCCCAGGAGGCTCAGGCGCGGGGATCGCCCGGGTGAGGGTCGCGCGGGGGTCGCCCTGGTGGGGCACCGGCCGCTGCGTGTGCAGACTGATGTGAGGAGCATGTCAATTGGCGGCGGGGGAGCGGCTCGGGCTGTTACTACCGCAGAGCCAGCGCGCGCGACGAGCCGGCGGAGGAGCCGCAGCGCCCAGCGGCGCGAAGGGGCAGAGGGGCCGCGGCTGTCCCGCCTTCGGCGCTCTTCACGAGCTCGGGCCGCAGTGCGGCCGGACGCCCCGGTAAGAGGAGCCGGGCAGGGCGCCTGCGAGGGCAGCCCTAGGTCCCGAGCGAAGCCGGGGGCCCCGGGCCATCTGCGGCCACCCCAGGGGCCTGGGCGCGGGGGTGGGGGATGCAGACAGGGTGGCCAGAGTGGGACGCTCGCACTTCCTGGGCCCAGCGCTCCCAGCCGATAAACCCAGGGCAGGACCGAGTGGGCAGTGGGGACTGGGCTGCGTTCGAAACCTACTCTCGAGGGAACTGCTCCGTTAGCCCTGCGGGAGGCATCCCAAATGGTCCTGGGGAGCCCCTCACCCCAGACCTGGTTCTCCTCTCGGGAGCCCCAGATGGTCCTGGGGAGCATGCGGTGGGGGGTGGTGAGCATAGCGGAGGTCGGAGGTCGAGGCGCCAAGACTGGGGGTTGAGAATTTGGGAAGGTGGGGGAGGGGTGCGGGGTGCCTGGGACCAACCCCCGGGCCCATGGAGCCGGAGGGCCCGCCTGCGGAGCTCGGGGGTCCCCTTGTGCAGAGCGGGGTGCACGGGGATCCTGGCCAGCCTGGAGCCCGCTTCCCTTCTGTGCCCAGGGTGGGTCCTGTAGGTGGCTGCCTCTCCTGCCCCTTCCTCTCCTAGAAACTTTCTGCTTCTCCAGCGAGCGCCCCCGCGGGGGAAACTGGTGGAAGCAGGGACCCAGGATGCTGGCCAGCTGCGGTGCTTGGAGAAAAGGGGGCGGTGGGGGGGTTGGGGAAGGGGCCACAGGGCGCTAGCAGCGCATGCTCCACTCAGTTTGCTGTGTGACCTTGGAAAAGCTGTTGCACAGCTCTGAGCCTCAGGATGGTGGAGGTGCTTAGTGACCAGCTCAGGATGAGGGCGGGCAGGGCGGTCTGGCCAACCAGCCCTTGGGGCTCCTGCTCTGGGCCTGGGTGCTTAGGAATGTGTGGCCTGTGGTGGCTGGCCTCGGCTGAAGCCCCGGCCCCCGGGGACAAATGGCAGTGAGGAGCTGGGCTCCAACAGGTTCCATGGGGAAACGTTGAGATTCCATTCCACCCGCCTGTGACCTTGGACAAGTGCCTGCCCCTCTGGGCCTCAGATCTTCATCTGGAAAATGGGGGTGTGGACCCCCTGGGGCCCAGAGCCTGTGGCAGCCCTGACACCTGCTGGCCCCGTGCCGTGCCAGTGGGGCCTGCTGACGGGCTGGGTGGGTGCAGCCTCCCTGGCGGCCACCCTTCTGTGCCCTGGCCTCTGGGGCGACCAGAGCGCCTCTCCCTCCCAGAGGCTGCAGGGCTGCGAGCCCCTCAGCCTGTGGTTCCCTCAGAATCTGCAATGTCGGGGGGGGGGGGGTGCCTGACTCCCGGCACTCTGCAGGGGCTCAGCCTTCCCCGAGGTGGGGGGAGGGGTGACAGGCAGGAGTACAGTGGGGTAAAGGGGCTTGCAAAGGACCCCCAAGGTCGTGCAGTCTGGCCCCTGGCCCAGGCAGGGGCAGTTCCTGCCTCAGATGAGGGTGATGCGAAGGGGTCATTTGACCTGCAGCGCCAAGCAGGTCCCCACAGTGTGACCCCCCCCAGCCCTTCCCCGGGGAGTTCGACCTTCCTCTGGGGGTGAAGGCGGCTGCATTTTCAGTTGGGTGGAACCAATATCTTCTCCCTGCGCCTCAGGGCACCGTGGGAAGAGCCCTGGATTAAGGTAGGAAGCCTGAGTTTAATTCCAGGCTCCACCTCCAGTGCATGTGCCCTTGTGTGACCTTGGGCACGCCCCCGTCTTCCTCGGCTCTCCTGGGCATTGAGAGGCCACACCGGCTGCCCTCCCAGGGCCTGCCCACCTGGTCACTCTGGGCACAAGGCTCCAGGCTGGGGTCTGAGAAGCAGGGTGTGAGCTTGGCTGGGGGATGGGGCCGTGGCCTCCTGGGATTCCCAGTGGACACCCCCTTCTGCCCTCCAGCCCCAGATCTGCTGGGCATTAGCCATGAGCCCTTGGGCGAGTTACTGCCCTTTTCTGGGCTTCAGCCAGTGGCCCAGTTGTGATGACAACAGCTGTGGGTTAGGGTGGTGGCGGGGCGCTCAGTGCAGTGACACTCGGTGAGTGGCGGTTGCGCTGACAATGACAGTGAAGGCTGGTGGCAGCCGCTGGGGCCTCTGCAGACAGTGGGGCAGTGGCTGCAGGCCACGGGGGAGGTTTCTGGAGGTGCAGGGTGACCTCCCCAGTGGGTTCCAGAGCTGCCCTGCTGAGTGGGAACAGCAGCCCTGCCTCTCCCTGTCTCTGCCTCTGCCTGCCTGTCTGTCTGTCTCTCTCCATCTGTCTGTCTGTCACATCTGCAGCTGTAACCTCATGGGAAGGAATGGCTTCTCTTTGCTCACACCTCTTTCCCCCTTCTCTGCCTCTCTGGTCTCTCCTGTGATTCAGACAATGAGGGCCTTTTGCTTAGTCCCTGCACCTTCTGGGAATGAGCTGACCGAGGCTGGGAGGCTGCACCCATGCAGAGGCCCCCGGCTGCCAGCCTGGACGGGGTGCCCTGGGGGGTGGGCAGATGGGAGGCGGTGTGACCGTGGACAGGCCGCAGTGCCTGGGCCTCAGTTTCCTCGTTGGCAAAGTAAAAGGTTGGTTGAGATGAATCCATTGTGACCGTGTTGGTTCTGTCGCTGCATGCGGGGGGTGGAGGGCGGAAGGTTTGTCAGGCACAGCCCTGTGACAGCCTGGGGGAGGCGAGGACTGGCTCTCAGTGACAGTGCTGATGGTTAGGAGCGAAGGCTTTGCAGGCAGACGGACCAGGCTTTCTCTGTATTTATTAGCTGTGTGACTTCAGACAGCTTACTAAACCTTTCTGAGCCCCAGTTACCTCATCATGAAATGGGAGCAATATGACCTACCCTCCAGGGCAGCGCAGCGTCGGGAACAAGTGGGGACAGAGCCCACGGTCCTATGGCTGTCACTGTGTACAGGCTTCTGGGAATGCGCCCCCTGTCCCGCACCTGTGCTGCCATCCCTGGGCTGCGGGTTTCAGGGTTTTGCACATGCTGGCCCTGGTCCCAGGGGCTGTGGGTGGGGGAGCCGGGCACTGGGGGCTGCAGCCGAGTGCATCCGTTACAGACAAGGCTGGGTGGGGAGACAACGCCGGCCCTGGTGGGGGGCCTCCATTCACGCTGGCTGCAGGGAGGGACTGGAAAACGAGGACTCGGAGACGAGGGCTGAGCTGAGTGGGTGGGACCACAGCAGGAGGCGCGGGAAGGGGCCTCAAGGTGTCCTCAGTTCTCCGGCATTGAATATGGGGAAACTGAGGCTCAGGGAGGGGCGCACCTGGCCCAGGCCCTCACAGCATGTCAGCCCGGAGAAGGGGCTGCACCTGCCCTTGGGTGCCCTAGCTCAGGGCCCCACCCACCCTCTCCCTTGTGCACTGAGCAGTGTCCCTACCTCCCCTGAGGGACAGGCCACTGACTAGCAGGCACCTCCTGGGCCCAGTGCTGAGGCCAGCAAGCCCAGCATTCCCATTCCTCAGATTGGACCACTGAGGTCCCGAACAACAGGACTAGTGCATGGTGGCTCGGAGCCGGACACCCAGTTCCCTGGCCAGAGCCTTCCTCAAACCACTGGGTGTTCCCGGACGCCAGGGGCACAGAGGGAATTCTGTAGGCCTAGGCGAGGGGGCAGGGCCACAGTGATTCCCCGCACCTCAGCCTGCGTCTTTCCTGGCCCGACTCTGTCCTCTGGTCGACAGCAGAGGCCTCTGGGAGGAAGGAGACTGGGGCCACCTCTGCTCTCGGTGCCCAAGCAGCGCAGAGCAGAAGACAGCTCTGGTGCCCAAGACAGCACGGAGCGTCAATTTTGTGGGGCAGGAAATGAGCTCAAGACAGGATGAGGAGGGGCCTCCCCAAGGTTCCCAAGCTGGCAGGTGGCGGGGGACCGTTCGAGCAAAGGCTGTTCTGTCTCACGGCCTGAGTGCCACTCTGATCAGAGAGGAGATGCAGGGCTTGGAGGAGTGACCATCCCAGGCGGGCTGGAGACCCTCCAGGACAGGTGCCGTCACTGTCACCTCCTTCTGCCTGCTGGCTGGGCGGGAAGGCCTGTCGGCAATGTTCTCAGGGCCTTGGTCTCATCGTCAAGGGAACAGGTGCTCCGAGCTCACCCTGGCAGCAGGAGCTCATCCCTGGAGCACCCCATGGCCTGGCCCAGCCCTGGGACGGGACACAGGCTTCATGTCCCACTTGACCTGCAGTCTTCCCAGGGGCCACAGCCCCAAAGGCAGGTCCCATTCTCATTCCCACTTTGTGGGTGGAGAAGCCACATGCCCTAGTTCTCATGGTTACCAGGGCCAACCCGACAGAGAGCTGGTCTTCTAACCCGGAGGTCAGCGGCTCATCCGCCCGCCTGGCTCCACCTGCCGTCACTGGGGCCCTTGGCTCCCGAGCAGGGGCGCTGCCTCCTGGGCAGGACCCGAGGAGAATTCCACGCTGGAATTTTCCCATTTGGAGTTTCCCCACAACTCCTCCCTCCTCCAGCCTGTGGCTCTTTGGGGACCAGGCTGCCCTCCTGCCTGCCCGTTTCCTGTCCCTGCCCCCGGGTCCCGGGAAGAGGTCGGCTTCTTCAGGGAACATGGTTGTCCCCGCAGGGCCTGCTGGGCCCACTTTACTTCCTGGAGACCAGGGCCTGCCGGGGTGCTGCCGGTAACGGGCAGCTTGTCAGAGCGAGTGGGTCTTTCCCCGGGGCCTGCCAGGGCTGGGGGTGGCGGTGGGAGCAAGCTGCTTCCTCCCACTCCCACGGCCGGCCTGCCTCGCACGGTTCTCGTGGGGAGGAGCCATGACCCACCCACAGGGTTGCCCAGCCCCGGCTCAGCCCCAGAGTCCAGCCCCGGTGTGTCCCCAACCCTCTCGGAACGTGACCAGGGTAGAGTCCTCCGTAACCCCCACCCTACAACAGCGGCCCCCTGGCCCCAAGGACTGGCTTTTCCTCAGTCAGGTGCCGTGCCCTGCAGGCTGGGTGGGTGTGGGCAGCTTGTGCGCAGGAGCGAGTGCGGACGCCTAGGACGAGTCCACACACCTCAGGCCTCTTCCCCGCAGGGGCCTGGGGAGCTGGCGTGCAGCCGTCAGCATCTTGGACGCATTTCCTTAGCTTCCGGGGGGTTGAGTGGGCAGGGAACGCCCGTAGGCTCATCCAGAGAGGGACGGTGACACTTGTTTTTACAGCCTCCCCAGGGCCCAGACTGGTGGTCAGTGCCACAGAGGGTCTGGGCTGGGCGTCGCTGACGAGGCCTCCGACCACCCACCCCTCACACGCGGGCACCAAGCACCCTCAAATCCCAGTGAAGGGGGACAGCAAGTAAAACAGACCGTGTGTTGGGGGCGAGTCAATGGTGGGGGGAAGGCCAGGGGCCAGAGGTGACTGGGAAGGGCCATATCAAGGCTGAGAGTTGCAGGTGGAGACGTGGTTCTCGGATGAGATGAGAACCTGCCATTCAGCCTCAGGCCGCTCTGCACCCTGAGCTGGGAACAGACCGGAGGGGGCCTCTGGGACGTCACCCACCTTCCCTCTCCCCCGCAGCCATCCCCGCTGCCGCCATGAGGAACATCTTCAAGAGGAACCAGGAGGCCGTGGTGGCTCCGGCCACCACCACGGCCACGATGCCTGTCGGGCCCGCGGACAACTCCACCGAGAGCGGGGGCGCCAGCGAGAGCAAGGAAGACATGTTCGCGAAGCTGAAGGAGAAGTTCTTCAACGAGATGAACAAGATCCCCTGTGAGCGTCCCCGAGGCTCGGGGGATGGGTTGGGGGCGGGCAGGGGGCGGGCCCGGACGGTGGGGGGGGGCTCTCCTAGCTTCGGCCTCAGGCTGGGTTATTGGGGAGCCCCTTGGGACCTGGGCATGTGGTTGGGCAGGGAGCAGGGGTTTGTGGGGCCCAGCCTCCCAGGAACGAAGTTCTTGCACAGTTTAGAAGAGTGCCAGCAGAGGAACCCAAGGGCTGAGGGAAAGTGACGGAAGGGGAGTCACTGTTCAAGCCCCCAGGCCCACGCAGGGCGGCTCTGCTGCGGGAGAGAAGTGCGAGCCCCGGCTTCCTTTGGCGTCGCCGAGTTTCACTTGAGTCCAGCTGGTGCCCACGTCTCGGTGCTCACGTTAGCTCCGGTGGACAGAGTGACGGGTGTCTTTACCTGATGGGACCCCTGCCTTCGGAATCCCGGCCACATCTGGGGCAGCCTCAGGGGCACAGCCTCCCCGGCTGAGACGGTGGTTCAGGACCGGCGGTCCAGGGGTCATGGCTCTTCCCACCCCGTCCACTCCCTCCCTCTGTGGCAGGGCCAGCCCGGCTGACGCTCACGGAGCCCGGCTCCCGTCCCTGCTGGGCCAGGGTGCCCCCCACCCCCAGAGCGGCGTGTCCCCAGGGCAGGGGCATGCAGTCACCAGTGTGGGGCGGGCCAGGGGCGCCCTCTAACCCGGGCTGCGCCCCGCTAACCCCGGCTCTCCCGCTCGGGCAGTGCCACCCTGGGCGCTGATTGCCATCGCCGTGGTGGCCGGGCTGCTGCTGCTCACCTGCTGCTTCTGCATCTGCAAGAAGTGCTGCTGCCGCAAGAAGAAGAACAAGAAGGAGAAGGGCAAGGGCGCCAAGAATGCCATGAGCATGAAGGACATGAAGGGCGGGCAGGTAGGGCGGCAGGATGGGGCGGGCGGCGTTCCTGTCCCTGGGTGGGAGGGGACGAAGCCGTCCTCAAAGCGGCAGAGGCATGGAATGATGCTGGGCCCCAGGAGCAGCTGCCGGGAGAAAATGGGCAGAGACCCCTGCATCCGGAGGCCACGGGGCGTGGGCTGTGACTCCAACAGGGGACCCAGGATGAGCCTGTCGCTGGGGACAGGGTGGGGACCCGAGGAGGCCCAGCGTCGCCATCACATGATCCCCCCCATCCTGTGGGGCTGGTCGGCAGGGGCGGCCCTCGCTCACCCGAGTGTCTCCTGTGTGGCTGGCAGAAGCCCCACCGGGCAGCGGCAGACGGGACCTGCCCCAGGAGCCCACCTGGGTGGGGGTGGGCAGTGGAGGAAGGGCCTGGCCTCAGAGCTCAGCCCGAGAGCACAACGCTTCTGCGTGTTTGTGCATGCGCCCATGCGTGTACATGTGGGCGCATGCATGAGGGGGCACGGGGGGCTCAGGAGTGCCCCAGGCGAAGTCCAGCTCGGGGTCTGAGCCATAGGCTTGTCTGCTAACCACACCCTTCCTTCCCACCCTCTCTGCGCTCACTCTGCGCCCGGACGCTGGACCACACGCCTGGTACGTCTGGCCTGGGGGTGGGGTGTGGATGGGGCCTGAGTGTGGGGGGTGCTGGCCCTGCAGGGAGAGGGGCACAGGGCAGGGCTCTGGGGGACTGTTCCCTCCGGTCCCTGTCCCCCCCCAGTCCCCCTGGCCCTGAGCTGGGGGCTCACTCCCATCGCCTCCTTGCCAAGCTGGCCTGCTCTGTTCCCTTCTGACTCTGTCCTGCCTCCACAGCCCCCACAGGATGATGACGACGCAGAGACTGGCCTGACTGAGGGGGAGGGGGAGGGCGAGGAGGAGAAGGAGCCAGAGAACCTGGGCAAGCTGCAGTTCTCCCTGGACTACGACTTCCAGGCCAACCAGGTACGGGCGGGGTCCTCGGGGGGGCGGGGTCCACGGGGGGGGGGGTGCAGGCTGGGAACCACGGGGCGAGCCCAGCTCTGGCACAGGGCCCCTGGCCTGGTTGGTCTCCGCTGACCTGCCCAACCTTGGGCCAGTCGGTGCCCTCCAACTTCTGCGTCAGCCTGAGTTCCCGGGGCGGAGGCCCCGAGACTCAGGCCGGCCTCCCTGTCCCCGCAGCTCACCGTCGGCGTCCTGCAGGCTGCGGAGCTGCCCGCCCTGGACATGGGCGGCACCTCAGACCCCTACGTGAAAGTCTTCCTTCTTCCAGACAAGAAGAAGAAATATGAGACCAAAGTCCATCGGAAGACGCTGAACCCGGCCTTTAACGAAACTTTCACCTTCAAGGTGACGAGGACTGGAGGATGACACGGCTGTGTCCTGACCCTGGTCCCACCTGCTCCCCGCCCACCCTGAGTTGCTCCTCGGCCGTGGCCACGGCCCGGAGCCGGCTGGGTCTGGAAGGGCGGCTGGCTGGGCTGTGGCCTTGGGCAGTGCCCCTGCTCTGGTGGCCCTGAGCCCAGCTCCTCTCGGTCTCCACAGCTCACCAGGAGTCCACGGGCCGCAGGGAGAGCACCCGCCCTCGGCGGCCCCACGGTTCATGCGCCACCCTCTCTGACCCCGCCTGTGCCCACAGGTGCCGTACCAGGAGCTGGGGGGCAAAACGCTGGTGATGGCCATCTACGACTTTGACCGCTTCTCCAAGCACGACATCATCGGGGAGGTCAAGGTGGCCATGAACACCGTGGACCTGGGCCAGCCCGTCGAGGAGTGGAGGGACCTGCAGGGCGGGGAGAAGGAGGAGGTGAGAGCGCGGCCGGCCCCTGTCCTCGCCCCCGAGCCCCCGCTGCTGTCCCTCAGAGCCAGGGATCCCGGGCTCTGCACCCCAGTGTGCCCACAACAGAACCCATGTTTGTTCCGGCGGACCCTCCGCCGCATGCCCTCGGGGCCTCGGGAGGCCGGGGTTTGATGCTAGGCCAGCTACTCAGTCCCCGCAGACATGGGGCCTGGGGTGGGAGGTCCTGCCGGGACTACCTGGAGGCAGTGCGGTGGCTGGGGTGACCCGGGCCCTGCGTCTGCCCCCACACAGCCCGAGAAGCTGGGTGACATCTGCACCTCCCTGCGCTACGTGCCCACCGCGGGGAAGCTCACCGTCTGTATCCTGGAGGCCAAGAACCTGAAGAAGATGGACGTGGGCGGCCTTTCAGGTGTGTGCAGAGCTCCTGGCTGCCACTGGGTGGCACCAGCGAGCCAGCCCCGCAGGAATGTGGCCTGAGCCCCAACCGCATCCTGCTGAGTCCAGTGGTCCCTGAGCTGCCATGAGTCTGGGCTGAGGGGGGTCTGGCTTCCAAGCCTCCCTCCCTTGGAAGCCCCCCACACTGCCTGGCTCTGGCAGCCTTCCAGGCTGTCCTGCTGGGCCCTGGGTCCAAGAATTTTCACCCCAGATGAATGACTGGATTCTCCTGAGGGTGGGGGGTGTTGGCGGTGGGCAGGTGGTGGTGTCACCACGGCCGGCACGAGTGTCCAGGATGGGCTCTGTGGCTCCACCCTGGGAGGTGCTGGGGCGGGGGTGTTCTGGGGGGCCCGGCCCACAGCGCAGGTGGGGCGTGCGGGCGGGACGTGGCTGCTGCCTCTGCCCCACCTTCCTGAGAAGCGGCGGGGGCCTGGGCCCCAAGGTCAGGTCTGGCTGCCAGCCCAGCCCTGTCACTGACCCAGTGTGTGACCTTGGGCTGGTGACCTCCTTCCTGTGGGCCTCAGTTTCTCATCTGCCAGGGCAGGAGGATGGGACGGGGTCCCCTAGCAGCCTCGCTCCCCTGCCAGGAAGGGGTGTCACCAAGCAGCCTCACGTGTTCTTCCAACAGACCGGCTCGCGGCCCCAGGGCCGTGCTCAGGGCAGCCCAGGAACTGGGCAGAGGTGGTCCCCAGGGCCGTCCCTGACTGGGGCTCAGTCTGTGCGTTCGGGTGTGGCCGCGGCCTCGGGTGCCTCGGCCGTGGGGGGAGCTGACGGCACCCTGGGCGGGCTGTCCCCGCACAGACCCCTACGTGAAGATCCACCTGATGCAGAACGGGAAGCGGCTCAAGAAGAAGAAGACGACGGTGAAGAAGAAGACGCTGAACCCATACTTCAACGAGTCCTTCAGCTTCGAGATCCCCTTTGAGCAGATCCAGGTGCCTGGGCGGGTGGGCGGGCGGCGGCCCACAGTCTGGGCTGGAGCAGAGGGAACCGGGCTCCTCGCCCAGAGTGGTGGGCACGACCGGTCAGCACAGCACCCCTTCATCGGGACTGAGCGGGCCAGTCCCCTGCCCCGAGTCCCCCAGTGCCTCGTGCTTACCTCCTGGCCTCACACTCCCCGTGGGCCACCTGAGTCAGGGGCGGATTTCCTGTGTCCGCTCCACCCTCACTCGCCAGCACAGGGCCTGGAGCGCGGCCTGAGGTCCCCGGGGGTGGGAGCAGGGAGCCCTGAGCCAGGGCCCTTGTCCTCCCCACCGGCCAGCGCCTGCCTTTGCCCCCCGCAGAAAGTGCAGGTAGTGATCACGGTGCTGGATTACGACAAGCTGGGCAAGAACGAGGCCATCGGCAAGATCTTCGTGGGCAGCAACGCCACGGGCACGGAGCTGCGGCACTGGTCCGACATGCTGGCTAACCCGCGGAGGCCCATCGCCCAGTGGCACTCGCTGAAGCCTGAGGAGGAGGTGGACGCCCTGCTGGGCAAGAACAAGTAGGCGGTGGAGGCCGCCACCTGCGCCGCCAGCTCGGACGCCAACGAGACCCAGAGCTACCAATACCTCAGTCACGCACCCTAGAGGTTCCCCTTCCATCGTCCACGGCCGTGTCCTCGTCTGTCCCCGTCCATCTCCACAACGGCCGGCTTCCCTGTGGGGCCCGAGAGGTGAAGAGGAGCCGGGCTCCCGTCAGCGTCCGGGAGCCACCCCGCTGCATGCCCGCCACAGTCCCCTCCCCGCCACAGCCCCGCCCACTCACGCGCACGGAGTGAGGCCCTCTGGTGGCAGCAGCCCCGGCCCGGCCCGCGGTGGGGTGTCCAGGACCGGAGGGCGGCAGCACTCCCACTTCCTGTCAGGACCGTTGGCCCAGTGGCCAGCGGTCCCCCTGCGTGTGTATATGAGTGCGTGAGTGTGAACATCTCTCTGTGTCCCTGGGATGGGCCAAGAACAGTGAATCTCTGCGGGGACAGAAGGCTCCTTGGGGCCTGGACAGGAAAGGGGTCCCGGGCCCACAGGGGAGGTCAGCTGCAGCTGGCTTGGCCGCCCGCTGGGCCTCCCTTCTCGTGGGCAGCTGCCTGGGAGGAAGGAGGTGGACGTGGGGTTTGTCCTGGGCGAGGACTGCCCCTGACGCCGCAGACGCCCTGCTGCCAACCTTGGCTGCCCCTCGGGTCGTGGGCCAGTGGACGATCTCGGGGTGGGTCAGACTCCCAGAGGGACAGTTGATGGCAGACTATGAAGAAGTGGGAGGCCCATCTCCCCGAACGCCCAGCCGGACCCCAGCCGCACCCCACCCCCCCACGCTTACCCTCCAGGGGAGCAGACGCTCCGCCCTTCTCAGGACGGGCGCCTTGTGGCCGCGGGGCCCCACCCATCACACTTCGGCTCGTTTCCTCTTTCAATCTGAGCAGAGTGACCTGTGTGCAGACATCAGTGACGCGGAGCCAGGGAGTTTGCCAGGAGGGTCAGGCTGCCGTAGTCCCCCGAGGCCCAGGTGAGGAGGGGAGGGCAGCGGGCACTCGGCAGAGATGTCTCGCAAGAGGGAGGTGGGCCAGGCAGGCAGGGGGCGTGGCCCCGTTCCTCCCCGCATCTCTCTGGACCCCCAGGCCAGCTGGGTCCCCTTTCAGATGGCCACGGGGGCGCTCCAGACCCGCTTCCTCTTCACCCTTGTCCCCAGCATTGACAAAAAGCCATATATGTGTTCCTCAAGTTTGCACTGGACCCCCTTCCAAGCCTGCGGTGGGCCGGGGTGGTGGCCAGCAGGCTCTCTCTCCCCGAGAAACCTGTGCCGCCCGAGCCTGGGCCGGTGCCCGTGTTGCAGCGTGGTGCTGGGAGGACGCAGCCCCGATGGGGCGTTTTTCACTTTGCTGAGGGCAAGAGAGGGTGCTTGTTGCTGCCACGTCTCGGCGGGCACAGGGGGCGGCTCTGCTCTTCGCCGTGGCTGTGGGCCTGTGTGTGCACATGTGGGCGTTTATGGGGGTGTTGCCAGCAGCGAGACCGGTGGGCACTGACGAGGCCGAAGAGCGGGTGGGTGCCCGCAGAGAGGAGCGTCGAGGGCGCCGGCTCGGCTCCCTCCCCGGCACAGGGGTGTCTTGGTGCTTTCTCAGGGCTTCCTGTCCGCTTTCCCTCACTGCGTCCCACCAACCTTGCCCTAGGCCCTGCCGGGCTCCCTCTCTCCCACCTGCGTCCACCGAGGAGGTTGCCAGGGCCCAGGTGCGACCCCGTCCTCATGGGAGGGCTGGGAGAGGGCAGGCGCCTCTGCTGACTCCACTGACCTTGGGCTGTGGGCACCGGCTGGATGTCATGCTTTGGGCCCACCTCCAGGGCGCAGCCTTGAGGGCTGGGGCAGGTGTGCAGAGGGCAGCAGGAGATAGCTGGGCGTGGGGAGCCCGTGGCCACGATGAGCCCCCGAAGCCGAAGGCGCCTGTTGGGCCTGCCTGTTCACTTTCTCCAGCTGGGGCGGCGCTCCCAGAGCTGCAGAGCTCCGCTCCGAACCCTGGCTGCCAGGTGGGCTCTTTCTGGGGCCCTGGGGCACGAGCTGCGGGCCCAGGTTGGTCAGGCGGCTGGTTCTCAGGACTGGGGGCCGTCCGGGAGAGGGAAACAGAAGGCCAAGGCCTTGAAACCCACCCCGCCCTCCCCCGCCCCAAACCCGGCTGAGCCCAGGAGCCCGGGTTCCCTCCTTTCCTCCAGACCACGGGAGGTGATCACGAGGTCCGTGGCCGAATCCCGCCCTCCACCTGTTTTATCCACCTGGCCCCTGGTTTCGACCCGGTGGCAGCAGCGCCAAGCTCCTTGCCCCTAGTTAAGGAGCAGTTACATCTACACAGTCCCAAAACCACATTTGGCCCTTGGAAGGCAGCCTCGAGGCTTATGTGGCCCTCGGTGAACATGAGCTTGACGCCTGTGTCTTCAGCTCTGGAAGGGCGACCAAGTCAGCCAGAGCCACCGGCAGGTGTTTGGGCTCTGGAGGCCGAGGCTGGGGGGCCGGCACAGGTGCTGGGCATGAGCCGGCAGTGACTCTCTGGGGCCCCTCTCTGCCCAGTCCGTCTGGGATGACAGAGCCCACAGGCCCAGGGCATCAGTGGGCGGGAGGATGGGGTGCTTCAGGTTTCCGGGCCATGGGTGCTCACGGGCAAGCCCAGTAGTGGAGAAACTTCCCCTGCAGCCCGGGAGTGAGAGGCCCCAAGTTCTTCAGCATCTGGAGTTAATTCCCGGCCTTGCCGGAGCTCTGTTCCTGGTGCCCTGCTCCCCACAAGTTGGAAACGCGGGAGCCAGGGGCTGTCCCCTCCCGCACTGGGTCCCTCTCCCACCCCCAGGGCTGGCAGGCAGGGAAGTGTCCTCGGGCCTGAACTTGGGGGCCCAGAGGCCTGGGACATGCTCCCAGACTTGGCAAATGTAAAAATACAGGATGCCCCATCAGACCTGCATTCCAGATAAACAAGGAGTAGTTTCAGAGTGCAGTCGTGTCCTGAGGGCGACCGGAGACGCAGTCTGGGTGGGCCGTGCCATGTCTCCGGACCATCCTTGCCCTAGGGGTGCAGACTGGTCCTGAGTGTCTCTGCGCCTGTTTTTGAACTGAAATATCGGAAGGGGACACCGTGGCTTGAAGACATGTGAAAATCCTTTATTTTTAATTGACAACAAAACAAGAACCTTCTGAAGCCATTTGCGCCTGGCCTGGCCCCCCGCCCCCACGTGCGTTCAGTTGTCTGTGTAGATGGCTGCCCCCACACGCCCGCCAGCGAGCCCCCCTGCCCCCGAGGTGCATGTGTGACCTCCTGTACCCAGCGCATGGCCGGGCTGAGGGCCCCACCCCTCCCCTCTGCGTCCTGGTCTGTACCCTGTCACCGCCTTGCCCACCAGGCAGCCCTGAGGGTTCCTCGGGCTGCAGGGCGGCCCTCCAGCCCCGTGCCCTGTGTGCGGACTGGTGTCTGGTGTCCCGAGTGTGTGAGGTGCCCCTCCACCCACCGTGTGAACTAATCGACAAGCCATAAAGGGGCTCCTGCTGGAGCCGGGCCTGACTTCCTCCAGGGGGCCCTGTGCCCCTGACCGGCGCCTGCAGACCCCTCCAGAAGGGCTCACATGCTGCCGCCCCCCTGCGTCGGCCCGTGTCCCGAGGACGAAGGTGTCCAGGGTTCCTGCTGGGGCCCCGGGCGCTGTGGCCGCGCCCTGGCCAGCTGGCTCCCACCTGCACACTCCATGCCCCAGGCCTCGCCGGCGCCCCGCCTGCCAGCTTCCTGGGGCCTGCAGGGGGCACCCAGGATGCTCAGGAGCCCACAGCCAGGTCCCTGTCACCACCCCTGTGGCCGGTGTCACTTCCCACTGAGGGGCCAGGTCTCTGGATGGCACCGGGGCCGCAGGGCTCCTCTGGGAGGGCAGGGCAGGGGGAGTCAGCCAGGGGCCCGCCCGCCCAAGCAGGGCAGCCGGGTGAATGTGGCAGGGAGTGAGGACCCTGCGCCAGGCAGCGGCATCCTGATAAGCACCAAGAGCGATGAGGTGGGGGTGGGGCGCGGGGGGTCCTCGTCCGAGCAGGTGGGGCCAGGTGCCCGGAGGCGTGGAGGGGACGCAGGACAGCAGACAGAAGTGAGGCCACAGTGAGGCCGAGCGTGTGACTGGTGACAGTGGGGAGCGTCCCCCACGCCCCCAGGACTGGGTCCCTCTCGCGGCAGCCTGGCCGGTCACCTGACACCCCCCACCCCCATCTAAGAATGTGATTTGCTGCTTTCTGGAAGCTTCAACACCAGGGGGCACCCGAGCCTGCCCAGCCCCCTATTGCAAGGGCCCCACCAGGAGCCCCCCTTTGTCCCCATGGGAAGGACACGCGTGCAGCCCCCGCCCCCCTGCTTGGCAGCGCGTCCCCCCCTTATGTGGACCTTGTCTGGTCTCTTGTCAAATGTCATTTTGTAACAAGCTGTGTCTCCTTATTAAAGAAATAAGCTCAGAGAAACCTGGGGGTGGGGGGCATCTCTCATGGTTTGCTGGGTGGTGGGCAGTGGGCGGGTGGGGGGGGAGGTCAGTGGCTCCGAGCCCTGTGTCTTCCTGAGGGGAGTGGGCGAGTGCCGGGAGGGGACGGCTTTCCTGGGGGGCTGGGGAGGGACTGGGTCCCTGGCTGGCCTCCAGCGGAACTGGGCGTGGGCTCAGCAGCCACCCGACCCCGTGGTGGGGGGGCTGCCCTGGGGGGTCTGGGAAGTGAGGGTTGCTACAAGGCCATCGGGTGCCCTGTGGCATAGACCTCCGACGTGGGCTGTCTGCGGCAGAGGATGGGCCAGGGCTTTGGAGTCCTCGGGTGGGGTGGGGTGGGGGCGGCGGTGGGCAGGCAGCAGAGGGCCAGAGTGTCAATTTGCACAGGCGGGAGTGGCAGCTGGTCTCTGCACCCTGCTCTGCCACACACGGGACCCTGCTCCTCACCTGACCGTGGGGCCTGAGGGCTCGGGGGCCCACGTGTCCCTGTCCCAGGGGTCCACGCACTGCAGAGACATGGCCACACGGCTGAAACAGCTTTATTTCCTCGCTTACAAACACTGCTGTGCTCACAGGCATCACACAGGCGTGAACGGTGTCCCCGCATTCTGAAATGCAGGACACTCGTGATGTGACGTAACCGCCACCAGAACAAACCCACTCGTCTCAGGGGTGAAAGGCCACTCGAAGTTGCATAAAAATACATTCAGCTCACAAAGCGACCGGCCCCGACCTCCCAAGTATTTACAAGGGGCTGAAGTCCAGCACACTGACCTCTGTGCTGACGAACGTGGGGACTGGGGGGGGCGGGGCAGAGTGGGCAGAGGAGAGATGCAGTGGGGGCACCGGGACCCTGTCTGACCAAGTGCAAGGCGGAGGGGAGTGGAGGGCGCTCTTGTCCCGGATGGACAGGGTGGCAGCCTTTCCCTCCTCAGGGACACACCTGGGTGGCCAGTGGTGGGCCGCTCTTGGGGGGCCGAGGGGTGCTGGTGTGAGGGCTGCACCCTTCCCAGCCCAGGTTCTGGGAGTGTGGGGACCAGCGGGCATCCCCGGTTCAGGCCTGGCCCTGGTCGTAGGGCCCACTCGAGGCTGTCGCCTTCTGCGGGCCTGGGCTGCCCCAGAGGCTGACACTGTCTGGGTGGCGGAGTGGCCGCCTGTCATGGCACACACTGCCCACGGTGCCCTCTCCCCCTCCCCTGGCAAGCGGCCCTCAGGTCCCAGATGGGAGAGGGGTGGCAGCGTCTAGTTCCCGGGAAACCTTGCCTGGAGCACCATCATCTCTGAGAGGAGAGAGGAGTGGGGAGTGGGGTGGGGGAGGGTGGACGGACACAGAGCACCCTGATGTCACCTCCAGGGGCCCCCGAGGGGACGCTCACGGGACATCTGTCTGGGAGAGCCACAGTCCCGGTGGGAAGACTGTGGGTGGCCACTTGCATGACGGGGCTCTGTCCCCCCACAAGACCCAGACTCCCTGATGCCACTGGCAGAGGGGCCACTGTCCCAACCCTGTCACCCCTTTCAAGGCGCCGTCCTCACCTCGCCCCTCGACCAGGACACTTCCCCCTGAGGGCCCATGGGTGCGGGTCTGGCCCCCAGCTGCAGCTGCCAGGGGCCCCGAGCCGTCTTCTCTCCCTCACACCTTCGGCCTGGGCACCCTGCTTGCTCCTGGCCCTGGGACCCTCATCCCCTGGCGGCTGTGACATGGCAGGTCCCAGGCTGCCGCCGAGTCCATCTCAGCAGCACACAGGAGGTCAGTAGCTGACCTGGAAGGGGACGCTGGTCCCAAGCAGGTCAAGGCCCACATGGGAGGGGGCTCCCACCAGGAAGCCCCACTGGTTTCCCTGCAGGAGCTTGGCTTCTGTGCCCCTCACCCATGCTGGCAGCCAGCACCCCACTCTCCACCCCAGGACCCAACCTTCTTTCTGCCTCTTCCCAGTGTGGGGTCCCTACCCCCCACTTCTGCTCGAGACCCCCTCAGGGGAAGACACCCCTCAACATGAGAACCCCAGCCCCCCCCCGGGCCTCTGTCCCCGCAGCTGCTTGGTGGGTCACGAAGACCGTCCTTCGAGGGGCCAAAAGCCACCTTGAACATCAGCCTGGGGCCCTCGACCTGCAGCTGGCCCAGGTCTGGGCAGGGCCAGCTGAAGGTCCCATTGGGGCGGAGGGAGGGACAAGGTCCCTCGCCACCAGGCTCCTGGGAGCCAGTTCTCCCAGACGGCAGAACCGGCTCCTGGGAGCCAGTTCTCCCAGACGGCAGAACCAGGAGCCCCTTCCCGCTGGCCTGGCTGCAGGGTTCGACTGGCACTCCCTCCCAAGAAGCCAGCAGCCTGGGTACTGCCTTGCCGCCAACACCGTAAGGTGCTGTGCTCGCCACACTCTCTGTGGCCCTGTGTGGCCCCCACTAGGGGTGAGCGCCCGGCTGGGCAGGAAGGGCCCTGCTGGGGAGAGTTGGGGGCTGGGCAGAAGGGCAGCTGCCTGCCCGCCTGCCCACCTCCTCTTCTCTCTGCCCCGCCGGCCGCCTTCTTCTTCGGGGCTGCAGGCCGGTGAGAGGGGTGCAGCCTCCTTGCTTCCTGAGTGGAAGGTTCCGGTAAGCACAGGTCTTATTTAGGGCAGGGGACATGGGTGAAGTGGCCCCAGTTGACGGCCAACACCACCCTTGCTGGGGGTCTCAGAGCCATCAGCGCCGTGGTCTCAGACAAGAGCTTGGGGCCTGGCCAGGGGCTATTGGGCCTTCGGGCGGCCTGGCAGCAACCCCAGGGTCTGTGCCATGGACAGCAGCTGTAGGGAAGGTCCCGAGCCCTGGGGAAGCGCCAGAACACAGTCTGCGCGCCGGAAGCAACAGAACCGCAAGCCGGTGGCCGCGGCGGGGGGAGGGGGGGGGCCCCCGGCACGACCACAGGACCCAGGATTCCTGAGGTTGAAGAGTTCGTGACTTTCTCACAAGGAAACTTTCTGGCAAGAAAAGGCATCTTTGACACAGAGGGGCAGCCACTGAGTCCCAGCGCCGTCAGAGCGTGAAGGCACAGCAGGTCTGGCCCCACCGCCCGTGTGTGGGAGGGGAGCCGTCTCCCGTAGCTGTTGTCTTCCTGAGAAAGGGGCGGCCGCCCCATCCCTCCCCTTTGGCCAGAGCAAGGCCAGGTGGCTCTGCTAGAGGGCCCCGGTCCCCAGAGGGGGCGGTGCCTGTGGGCGGGGGACATCCTGCTGGTGTCCCTGAGACCCACTTCCGTGACACCACGCTCGTGGACACCGTGCTCCTTGAGGGAGCTGCTGGGGATGAGGGTGGATGTGGTGGGCCTGTGCGCTCAGACATGGTCCTGCGTCCCCGTGCCAGGTGACAAGCTCGTCCTGGAGGAGGCGCAGGGGGACAGAGGCAAGTGCAAGCCACGCTGAGAACCGGCGCCATGACCCCACCGCAAGGAGCAGTGCATGGGAGACTTGCACGCAGAGCCGAGGGCGAGACTCCTGCAACAGGCAAACACTCTTGAGCCGACACCAGGCCCTCGTGCGGGATGAGGCCTGAGTGATGCTGGATGGGGGCCAAACCAGCCGGGCCGGCACAGCTCCTGCCAGGCGGTGGTTGTTTGGGGGCCGAGGGCTCGTACTCGGGGGGGGGGTGAGGGGACCCCATGGGGCACTCACAGGCCTCCCCCCGCATCAGGGAGGCTCCCTGGCTCTCGGAGCTGCCCAGCTTCTGAGTGACAATGACCCACAAAGGCCACCTGAGGGTGCAAAGTTGGACCAGACGACTTTGATTCCATGACGGTCACCCTGCCCACTTCTGTGACTTCTGCCGGCGTCTCAGGACACGGACGTTTCTCTCCCTGAACATGGCTGCCAGAAACCCTCACCCCACACCTCCCGTGCGGGCTGCCTGTCCTCAGGGTCTCTACCCACACTGCGTGTCTGCCCCACCCACCCCACTTCCCAGTCCCCATCAGCCAGCCCAACGTCACTCCTCGGACCAGAACCCCGGCGAGCAGGACGAAGCAGGCCTTTCTGACAGCCACCGGGGGCAGGGGAGAGGACAGTGAGGGCCGGCACAGGGCAGATGGGGAGGAGCCGGTTGTTGACAACAGCCACCAGCGGGAGGAGCAGGGGTAGCCAGGTCCCGAGAGGTGAGGACCAGCAGGGTCCTTGTGCACCCGTCCCTTGGGCAGAGCAGAAACGGCCCTGCAGGTGGTGGGACCACTGCCCCCACGCACATGGGCTGGTGCCGGCCCCCCAGAGGCTGCGGGGGGACCGAGGACCTGGGGAGCAGGGGCAGGTGGCTGAGCCTCCAGGAGGCATGCGTGGGCGGAGCGCAGCGAGGGGCAGAGCAATGACAGTGGGGGGCAGCGGCTGGCCAGGCCTCCTTGCCGCGGCCACGCTACTTGGACAGTTTGCTGATGACCCGGATGAGGGCGCCGTTCTCATCTTTCAGCCTCTGGTTGTCGGATTTCAGCTCCGTTAGCGCCTGCGGGAGACAGAGGTGGGTGGGACCCCTCCCCACACCCCGTGCTGGCCCACCGCAGGCCCCGTTCTACTAAACCAGGGACACCCCGTTGCTGCTGCCCTGGAAGCCCCCTGTGGTCTGAAGGAGCTGGGGACAGTGCCCAAGGGCACTGGTGTGGACGCAGGGAGGAGCCCCAGGCAGGAGGACGGGGATCAGCTAAGAGGGCACGAAGGCCAGGTCACACCCACCGAAAAGACAAGCCCGTCACCAGGGCACACCCTTAACTCTCCCGAACCGCCCCTCACCGTCACCGAGGGGCAGCAGGTGGCCAGTGGCTGCAGGGCTGGGCGGTCATTCTAGGGGCCAGCTGCCTCTGGCAGGATGGGTCTCCCGCCAGCCCGGCCGTCCTGGGACGTCAGTGTCACCTGACTTGGGAAGCGGGGGTGCAGCAGCCCCGAGTCCTCACCGGGGTCCAGGTGCTCGGACAGCCGGGTCCAAAGCCACAACACCCACCCCCACGACACAGGGCAGCTGCCTGGGACCACAGGCCTGTGGGGCCACGCAGGCGTCACGAGGCCTGGAGCCAAGGCCCGCCAGGACAGCTGCCCTGTGTCTCCTGAGGAGAACGGGAGTCACAGCCCGGGCTGCGTGTCCCAGGAAGGAAGAACGACTGCCCCCAGCATGCTGTGGGGGAGCTGCCCCCCCCGCCTCTCGAGCTGCATGGGAATGGGGAGGGGCGAGTGGGGAAGGGGGGCCCCCGAGAGTCTCGGGCCCTTGGGGCACCCGGCTGCCTGGCCGAGGCAGAGCCTGCAAGTGTGAGGCCCAAAGGCCGCCCCGCCCTCACGGAGGACGCCGGGGCAAAGGGCCCCGAGGTGCCAAGGCGGAGATTCAGCCGGTTGTCAGTGCTCTGCACTCGTCAGAGGACCCCCCCCCCCGCCCCCCGGCTCTGGCAGCCGAACCCACCTCCCGGGTGCACCCTGCCGGCCATGCAGTGGCCGCAGCCCCTGCCCCACCTGCCCCACCACTGGCTCCTGAGCGCCGCACCCTGAGCACACAGCGTGAGGCTGGTCCAGCCCTGCCCACCCTGCCCTGCGGGCCCCTCACACGTACAGCCCCTCGAGGGGCCTGGTGCCCTGTCCCCACACTGAGAGCTAGACTCTGTGCAGAGACCAGACAGGGCGTTCCCTGCGGCGGAGACAACCAGGGGTGGGGGGTGAGGACACCCTGGTGGCAGGCAACATTTGGGGACCGTCATCCCAGCTTTCCTGACTCCCATGTGCCGTGAGCCGGGCGTCTCGGACGAGTGAGACTGAGCTCGTGTTCCTGGCTCCTCTTCCTCCCGGCCCTTCCGCGCTCACGAGGGCGAGGGCCCCAGGGTGGCAGGGACAGTGGCCTGCCTCGCCTCTGCTGCCAGGGCACAGAGGGTCCCTGCTTGTGCCGGGGAGGGGGGGGACTGGCCACCCGGCGTCTCCCTGGGGGGTCTCCCTGGGGACCTCGCTGCCCTCCCACCCCTCCTCTGGGCTGTGGCCTCCGCCCCCCGCAGCCACCCCTCAGCCACACCAACACCCAGCGGGTGGCAGGTCCAGCAAAGCTTTGTGCTGGGAACTGAGATTTGATTCCAAAGTTTCCACGGGTCTCAGGCACGCTTTCACCTCTCTGCTGTCCAGGAGGCTGCGCACCAGGCACAATCTGTCGGCAAGTGGCCGTCTGTGCGGGGGACAGCGTAGGGCCCGTGCGACAGGCTCCCACGCCAGGGTCAGGGCATGGGCTCTGGGACCGACACACGTACTCTGAGCAACCCGGGCCCGTTCCTGAGCCTGGAACTGGCTGCCTTGCGCACAAACGACGGTTCCGGGGACAAGTGGGCACAGGCCCACCAGCAGCTGTTGCCATGGCTACTGACCACGGAAAGCAGGCTCCTCCTCACACCCTACGCTCAGCAGTAAGAACGACTGGGACCTCTGTGGGGCCCGATCACCCCAGCCCAAGTTTCCCAGGAGCCTCAAGGCTGATCGAAAGCATGGCATCGCTGGGCCACTCAGCGCCTTCCCTCTCCACTGGAGACACCAGCTCGGTGGGCAGAGCCGCCCTCAGGCGCCCGGTAGCCCAGTGAGCCGGCGGGGGAAGGGCCAGCGGGTCTGCACCAGTGCAGTGCCGCTGGAGAGTGAAGGCAGCTCTCCGACCCGCATCCAAGGGGAGGGAGGCTTCCCCCACACTGGTGGGTCCCAGCGGAGACACACCCACCTCCACCTCTGCAAAGGTGGCAGCTTCTCAGCCCCCGCGCCGGCGGTGCAGACACGCCACTGGGCCCCGAGACCTGTGCCCGGGGCGGGAGCACTGCCTCCCAGGAGGGCAAGCGAAGACCACAGGGGAGGGGGCCGAGCACACCCCACTGTGTCCGGGGCCATGGCCCCACCCGGCACGGCCGACTGGAGCAGCGGGCTGCGACCCAGGCCCCGCTCTTTGTCGGGGGTGGGGGGAGGCCCAGGCACGTCTATGCTGCACACCTGCGACTGCAGCGTGGCAGCAACCTCGCCCAGGCACGTGCGCTGGCTCACGCCTCAGCTCCGTGGGCAGGCCCCAGGCCGCATCCCCCTCGAGGCCTCCATCCTGGCTCCGCCCACACTGCCCTGGCTCCGCCCACGTCGCTGCCCACGTGGAGGACCAGCCCTGGCCACCTGCACTGGGCTCAGAGGGGGCAAGCTGGGGGCTCCCACAGCTCCTGGAAGCCACGAGGAGGGGCACCTGCCTGCAGCGGTGGAGGAGGGGCCGCAGCTACGGCCCCTGCGATGGCGCGGCCTCCGCAGACGCCGAGAGCCGGGCCACCACGCGGGCCAGCGCCCTGTTCTCGGCCTGCAGCTGCGAGTTCATCTGCTTCAGGGTTTGGATCTGTTTTAGCTGGTGCAGGTTCTGCAGTGGGACACGGAGGACGGACAGACAGACCACAGACAGACAGACCAGGAGGTGAGAGCAGGTGTGGCCGTGGTCGGCGTTCAGCACGTGCAGAGAGGAAACGAGGGTGCAGCTGCAGGGGTGGAGGAAGCGGCCCCCCGCCCCCCACGAGGCCCGCCATGCGCAGGGCAGCCGCGTGGCCCCACAGCCTGTCTGCTGGCAGCGCGTCCAGGGCACGGCCCCCTGCCCACTGGGGTGGTGGCTCTGGGGGCTCCGAGCTGGGCTGGCGTGCTCCAGCCCCCACCCCGGGGCCCTCCCCCGTCACTGGGACCGGGACGGAGGACTGGCATGTCCCAGGTGTGGCCACGGGCCGGGCTGGCCCCCACATGGCTCCCCCAAGGGGACCCTATTCTGCTTGTTTTCTTTCCTGATCTTTCTGTTAACTCGTGGTTACTCTCTTCTTTAAAAGCAGAAGAGGAGCCTGTTGTGAGCGTGTTTGCCGTGTGAGGCCACCCCGAAGCCGCAGTGGCACACTCGAGTGTGGGCACCCTGCTCTGCCCCGAGGGAGGCCGCTGCTCTGGACCCGCACTGTGCCCGCCGGCCTGCAATCGGACCATCTGCGCTGTGCAGTCTGTGGCACCCTGGGCTGTGTCCCTTGCAGAGACGTGTGGGCGGGGACACCGTGGGCAGGGACCCAGGCCACGTTCGCAGCAGGGGCGCCAGCGGCACAGAGGACCCGGCCGGTGGGCCTGGTTCCCCACACTCGGGCCTCTGGGAGCCCCCAGGACAGGGCTCCGCTCTCCCTGCCGCCAGTCCTCGTGCGGCGCCATGCCAGCTCTGGGCGCAAGGGTGTGACCTGGGGGGTGGGCAGGCTTCGTGTGCAGGTGGTGGGGGCCACAGGCAAGTCTGCTGGACCAGACACGGGTGCGCGCCCCCACAGGTGTGAAGACAGAGGTGAAGGGTTAGTGGTGGAGAGCAGGGAGGGGGGCATGAGAGTCAGAACCACGGGCAGAGATGACGCTGAGTGTCTATCCCCGAGCCGGTGCAGCCAATGAGGACAGAGGCTGGGCTCCCAGCGTGTCCAAGTTGCCACCGAAGGGCAGGGACCAGGCCACCCTTCCCCGGCCGCTGAGAGGACAGAACTGAGTCCCGTGGGGACACGTGACAGGCATTTGGGTGGGCGGGGGCCGTGCTGACGCAGCCCCAGGCCCTCGCCTCTTCTGGGGTGGACACAGACCAGAACCCCGGCAGCCCCCTGCCCCCTGCACTCCCAGGCAGGTCAGGTGGGCGTGCGAGCGTCTTGGTGAGGGGTGGGGGGAGCGTCGGTGTCTCCAGAGGAGAGGAAGCGAACCCCAGGCCCGGAGAAGTGGCTGGGGAAGGGGCGGGCCTGAGGTGGGTGCAAGCCCCGGTGAGAGCGGACCTTGCCCCCGCAGCCCACACCCCATGCGGCTCCCTGCCTGCTGGACCTTGCACTCGGCTGGCCAGGGAGTGCCCCGCAGGCCCCAGGAACACTTTCTGTTGCCCAGCACCTGCCCCTCGGGGTCTGTGGGAGGTCAGCCTTGCACAGGCCCAGCTGACACTCCAAGAAGAGCTGACGTCTGCATGATAGACACACATGCGCCACCGGCCCTGAGCTCCACAGGGACCCAGACTGGGCAGGACACGGGCGGTGGCCTCCTCACCCTGTGCTGTGGGCTGCAGGGAGAGCCTGGAACCAGCCAGGCGCCCTCTCGGCCCCTCAGGGCCACCCAGGCCAGCTCCAGATACTTGTACCAGAGGGGCAGACGCGGGGAAACCTGGGGACCGGGGTTCCCGGCTTTGTGATTGTTCTGGGAGGGGGTACGACTTCTGACCGAGTGGGTGAAGTTTAAAAACAAAAGCCACTTTCTAGTGAGTGAGCCCCCTACCCCCCAGTTTGGGGCCCCAACAGCCATGGCCTGTCGTGACACCTGTGTGTGAGCTCGCAGGGCGGGACTCAGGGCCAAGGACCTTCCCCTTGTGACCTCCTGGGGAGGCGCAGGGAAGCCGGGGCCTGGTTCAGGAGCCCCCAGCCCACCCGCTGGGAGGGTGGCGGAAGGAGCTGCCGTGTGGGCTGTGGGAGGGCTGGAGCAGCGCGGGGGTCCCCCTCACTCGGGAACACAGGCACCGGGTTAGTGCGATGACCGGACCTGCCCGGGCCCTGAGAGACCTTTTCAGCAGACGGCGTCCTGAGGCTGGGGAGCCGGGGACCAGCGCAAGTCTCCCTGTGGGCACGTCAGGGGCCCCTGTCCACCCACTGCCTGGCAGTCGGCCCCAGCCCCTCATGCCCCCAGATGGGCACTCTACGCCCTACGTCCGGTCAAGGAAGACCCTGGGGGAAAGCGGTGCTAGCCGTGCTAAGCCACTGCAGGCTGGCATCATGCACAGCAGGCTGGCAGCCCCCAGCACGCCCTGGGGGGCTGCACCTCCCTCAACAGGGATGGGCCCTGGGCAGCTGTCCACACAGCGGCTGTGCCGCGGGGCATGAAGGGGCAGCGAGCCCTGGATCGCACCCCTGGCCTGAGCCTGCAGCCCCGTGCCCCCTCCAAGGATGCTGAGCGTTCCGGGGAGACGCCGGGGCCAGAGCCCACTGTGCAGCTGCAGCCTGCCCCGTGGCGGGACGGCTCAGGCCACCCCACCCCGTAGGGGGCCATGGTGGGCGGGTTGCAGCAGCCCGGGCCCCCAGCCACGTGGGGGCAGTGCGCCTGCTCAGCCCGCTCTGCCCCCAGCGTCCCCCAGACCAGGGCGGCGCCACCTCTGCACGGAGTGGGGGGCGGGGAGGGGGAGCTGTGCTCAGGGCTTGGCCCCGGGGGGCCGCACCTTCATCTCCTCCTCCATCTCGGACATCTTCCGCTCCAGGGCACGCCGCTCCTGCAGGAGACAGTGTGGGCTGAGCAGGGCGTGCCGATGCCGCGCCCAGCAAACTGCTCAGGGCGCGGGCGCTGCCTGGTCCTGCTTCCCCACGGAGCCACCTCTCTGCACGGCCTGCCCCCCGACCACCAGCAGCTCTGCTGGGACCAGGACCCTGGCTGTGACAGGCCCCCGGGCCCTCAGGAGCCGCTGTTACACTGGGCAGCAGAGGCTGGGCCGACGCTGTTGCCGTGGGGCCCCCAGCCCCAGCATGGGTGTTGCCTGTGCCCATGGGGGTCTGTTTCGGCTGAGGGAAGGGCATCCTGAAATGCAGCTGCTTCCAAGACTGGACTGGAGAGGTGGGAGCGGCCACCCCAGGGGCGGCCCAAGCTGCGGCTCATCCTTAAATCCGAGTCCTCCCAACAGATGACTCTAGGACGTCAGCTTCCAGCAGCTGACCCAATGACCCCTCGGTCAGAGTGGGCGGGGCCCAGGGGGAGCCCCACTGCTCCCAGTGGTGGGGAGGGTGGAGCTGGGCCTGGGGATGTGTGTCAGTGTGCTGTGTGCAGATGCATGCCTGTGTGCTGCCTGTGCACATGTGTCCTATGTATGCACGTCTTGTGTGTGCATGTCTGTGTGCACAGTACAGGCTGCCTGTTGCATGTGTGCCAGCCCATGTATGTGCGTGCATGCACATGCATGTGTGGGTCTGCCTGCACCAGAACAGCGCCAGGGTGACCCTGAGGGCCCTGCTCCATGTGGGAGGTGCTCGCTGTGGTGCAGCTGTGCAGAGCCGGGCAGCGAGGTTCTGCACCGAGCTGGGGATGGACATGCTGGAGCTTCCCGGGTTGGGCGCTCTCCACTGCTCCGGTGGCAAGGTCAGAAGCTCTCGGGGGACACAAGGGGACACACTCACCCGCTTCTCCGTCTCCAGCATTGAGGACCTGTCGGGGGCCTTCTCCTGCTTCTGCTGGAACAAGGGGCGTGTCACTGGGGTGGCCTGGCTGGGGCCCGTTGAAGCAACTGCACTGCGGACCTGGGGCCCCACACAGGTGCTGGTGGGACTCCGGGGCCGGCAGGAGCCGGGTCCCCGTGGGACAACAGTCACGGTCCAGCCACCGGCCTGGCACCATCCTGCGTCTTCTCTGAGGCGTCAGCGGGGAGTCTGAGCCCCTCTGTTCGGCTTGGCGCTGGGGATGGGGCCACTCTTCCTCAGGGCGGCCGCTCAGCCTGGCTGTGGGCACCAGGGGCCCCAGAGCCCTCCCGCCCCTGCCAGGGTCCAAGCACAGCAGGCTGCCGCTTCTGCAGAGGGGGCATCCAGACAAGCCTGGACCTGGTCTCAGCACAAGAGAACTTCAGACCCCTCTGGCTCTGCACGCACGGTAGGCATGGGGTGGGAAAGATAGCATTGCAGCGGGGATGCTGCCCAGCAAGTGGGGTGGGCCTCGGCACCGGGCGCTGCGGACCCCTTTGTAGACGCCTGACTGACACGTGAATCATCGGTCTGCTTGCCGAGGCCTCTTTTCTCGCGGAGCTCAGGGACAGCCAGAGTGACGGGAGCTCTGGGCCCGTCTGGGGCCCTCGGTGGCCACCCGCCTCCTCACAGGCACCGAGGCAGGAGCAGGCTTGCGGCCCTCCCCTGCCGGCCAGGCGGTCTCCGGGTGTCCTGTTGTTTTTCCATCTCAACCCCCTCAGAGTTCAGCAGGGGGAGCTTTCGTGCACAAGCCCTACGTGTTCCTGTGGGACTGTCTCCAGGCGCATGGGACCCCCCCCCCGCCCCGCCCTATCCTGCCCTGTCCTGCCACACGCTCCATGTTTGGTCAGCAGCAGACTTCCTCTGCAGCACAGCTGGGGAATTCAGCCGCTTCTTGCGAACGTCAGTAACATGGACTTGGACTTGGCAGAGCGGAGGCTGGACGGAGGCTGGACGGAGGCTGGGCTTTGTTTCCAGTGCCCTCTGGGCCGGTGGCCTCTGCAGCTGCTGAGGGTGGGGGGCTCTGCCGCTCCACCGGGGGGGGTGGGAGTAGGGCGACTGCCCTGGGGGTTTGCCTTCCAGAGACGGGGACATCTCTGGCTTGGGAGGGTGGGCAGGTGAAGTCCCCGCAGCCTCAGGCCTTGGGAACTCCCGGTGGGAAGGCCGTGCCCAGCCGTCAGGGCCCAGCAGGCATAGGTCAGGCCAGGCACCCGAGTGAGGCACCCGGCTCTCCGCAGGGAGATGCAGGGGCTGCGGAGCTACCCGCCCTACCCCCGGCACCCAGTGCTGCGACTCTAGTGTTTCCGCCCTCCCTGTGGAGTCGGCCGTGGCTCTCCCTTGTGCTCCCGGGCAAGGGCCGTTCCTGCATCAGTGCAGCTGTCGGGGGCCAGGCTCCGGCCTCCAGGGCACTGAGCCCACAGCCTGCTGCTCTTCCTGCACCAGCGTGCCTGCCCAGGCTGAGAGGCAGTGGTGGCCTTGGGGGGTGAGGGTGACCAGGGACCAGATCCTCCATTCCAACACCACCTCTGTCCTAAGTGACCGCTCACTTCTCTGGGCCTGCTCTGTGACCCCTGGCGCTGCACTTCCCGGGCCCTCTCCTGTCCCTCTCCGGGGGCGACACGGAGATGAACTGAACCGACACCAGGCGCGCGGGACGGGGATGCTGCCGGGCAGACCTCGCCACATGGTAGCAATGACAAGCGTTCACCCCGCCAGGTGTGGCTCACTGAATGTTTCAGTCAGACGCCGCGGAACCTGAAGTCCGTCAGAATCTGGGAGGCAAAGCCCCCCTCCCTGAGGACACCCCTCCCCCCAGGCCCCCAGTCTCTGCCGCGCCCCCTCACCTGGGCCATCTTCTCCAGCTTGGCCTTGACATCTGCCAGCTCCAGCTGGGCCTCCTGGAGCTTGGTCTTCAGCTTCTGGTTCTCGGTCAGGGCATTCTCATAGAGCTGGGGGGGCATCAGTTTACCTCTGTGGGGTGTGTGGGGGTGCCTGCCAGAATCGCCACCGCGGGCATCCAGCCCACCGGCCTCCGGCTTCCCGCCACTCCACCCCAGGCAACCCCCGCGCTCCACAGGGCCCTCACATCGCTGGGCAGCGGGGGCCCCTGCGAACCCCTGCATGGGGTGGGTGCACCCCTCCAGGTGCTGGGCTCTGCACACGTTTGGGCACCAGAACGATGCTCGGAAGGTCTCAGCGGGTGGAGCCGCCAGGAGACCGGGAGAGTCACCGTCACCTTGCCACTTCGGCCCAGCATCTGCTTCGCCAGGACTGGGCTCGCTGTCCCACCCGGGGAAGGCTGTGGCCGAGGCGCTGGGACACGGCGCAGGGCCCTACCTTCTTGTAGTCCCTGCCACCGCCTTCCTCCCCTCGGCCGGTCAGCGTGGCCAGGCGAGCTTCCCGGGCCTCCCGGCGGGCTCTTGCCGACGCCCGGTCGCTGTAGGAGTCACCGGCAGTGGGATTGCTGCTTCCGGATTCCAGCCTGCGGAGACACGTGGGGGTGCGGGGGCACGGGGCGGTCACAGTGGCCCTGAGAGCCCGGCGGGGGTGGCGCTGGGGGTAGACAGCCTGTCCTGAAAAGCACGCAGGGGCCCAACCAGACACACGCCCACCCTTCCTCGAACCCCGCACCGTCTGCGCTCCGCAGGCCTCCGGGCGAAGCCGCCAGTGTGGGGAGGAGGCCTTCGTTGGCCAAGAATGGAAAAACTGGCGGTTTGGACCCAAAGGCTGACTTAACTCTGGGAGCTTCTCAAATTCACTCAGGGTTGAACTGCCCCCTCAAGAGTGTGCTTTTCAAAGCAATGTTTCTTGAGTCTCAGCAGCTCTGGGTAGGTGACTCCAGGGCCCTGCCGGTGAGCCACAGACGCGGGGACTTGGAGTGGCAGGCCAGCTAGGGAATAGTGGCTGCTGGGCCTGGGGCCTGCGGAGCGCAGCCGTCTCAGGCAGCAGCCGGGACACGTGTGTGCATGCCCCTCCACTCCACTCTCCGCACGAGGTCATGCTGCCTGCATGGGGGGGTTCCGTGTCCTCAGGCAGCGCGGCTCTCAGATCTGGGGGCTCTCGGCCCAGCCTCTCCAGCAGGGCCCTCGGGGTGGAGTCCCTCAGCCACGGCCCACAAGCGGACAACTAGCCCCCGATCCTCCTCACTGGTGTGTGTGTTAATGGGGCGCGGCTCTTTCCAAGCGAAAACGGGGCGCCTGAAGGGCTCCACACAGGCCAGCCCTGCAGGGCTCTGCGCCCTCACGCCGAGGGGCCAGCACCTCAGGGCCCTGTCTGGCGGCAGGTGTGGCCGAGGCAGGGGCAGCGAGTTCAGACACAGAGTTCTTAGGGCCAGCGGCCGCTCTGTCTCAGTGCGTCCTACGACCATCTTCTCATCATTTAAAAAGAATCCTGTTAACAGAAACCTCTTCATTCACCTTCCTGATTTCAAAAGTAACACGTGCTTGTACAAAACAAGTACCAAAGCATCTCAGAGAGGAAGCGACAGCCACCCGTCATCCTGTCCAGGACGCAGCCCCGGGGAGCAGCTCAGCTTGGACGCTGGAAGGATGTCAGCCACGCGGAGGAGTCAGGGCGCTTCTGCGAACTCAGAGGAGACACGCGGCTTCCGACCCCACTCCTCACCGGGTGCGGCTGGGGCTGGGGCGCCGGGTTCACTCGGTGCAAACAGAGGCAGGTGGGACACTTTTCACCGGCGGAAGTCCACTGCCTGCCTGTGGCTGTTGGTGACTCTGCCCTCTGGTGTCCTCTGGTGTCCTCTGGTGACAGACAGGCTCACTGTTTGGGGGTCCCAGCGAGTGCACTCGGTGTCACACCAAGGAGCCGCCCGCAGGTCTCCACGTGCCCGTGCAGCCACTGACCTAGGGTGAGCCTTAGAAGCGGGGCCGTGGGGTCTCGGGGCCACCACACTGGACACCCACGCCACGCCCACACAGAGAAGGCCCGGCCCCCCAGCCCAGGAGCAGGGCCTCTCGCTGAGCTTCCTCCCAGGGTTTCGAGTCACCAGGAGGTCCAGGCTCAGCTCACAGCTGCCGCGCCCCCACGGGCGCTGCAGGAGCAGGGCGTGGGCCGGGGGAGCCGGCGCCCGGGCTGCAGGTATTCCTCCCTCTTCGCCGTCGTCTGCTCAGGGCAGCTTTCCCTCGCTAGGAGCGTCCATTTCACACAAACCTGGCAGTTTTTATCTCCACGGTGTCAAGGTCTCTCCTGCATATAGATTGTAAACTCTCCTCTTGTAGTGAAATCTTTTTCTCTTATAAACTGATCCATCTGAAGTAGGGTTTTTGTTGTCTCACTGTCCTGCTTTTTGCTGTGGTCTGAGGAAGGAGCTGTTTTCCAGAGAGTCGCTCGTCCGCATGACGCTGGGGTTCTCGAGTCGCCTCACACATGGCTTTTTGGGGCCACTCCCTGTGTCCCCTGGACCTGCCTCTGCTGGAACGGGCACCCACTGGCTCAGTCTCTATGGCTGCAGAGCACATTTCGAAGTCTGCAGAGAAGTCTCTCTTCACAGGAGGCTGTTACAATGTAACAGAGTTCACAAGAAATCGACTGGAGGAAAATATCACGTTCCCCGATTCGGCAAAACGCATTTTCTGCCGGGCAGCTGTACACCGGTCCCCGCAGCTGGTGTCGGTGAGAGGCGAGCTGAGGGTGAATTGGCGTTTTCCGCCGGGCGAGTTTGTGAACGTGAAGACTCGTCCGCAGAGAAGAGCCGGGGCTGGTGCCCACCACCGACGGCTCCCGTGAACGCTGTGCCCGCAGCCTGCTGACGTTCCCATCGAGTGACCGCGGGCACGCAGGGCCTCAGACTCGCGGCCCCAGCGCCTCTGCTGCTCTGCTCTGACCCTTCGGGGGAACGGGCTCTGGGAGCAGGCGGGGGCCAGCCCCCAGGCTCTGGCAGGGGTCCCGAGGGTCTCGGCCCTTACAAGTCAGGACTCCATTTGCCCTGATGGACTGCTGAGCACAGCCGGGGCAGGGACTGTGCGAGGCCCCGTCCGCACACGGCGACCGCTGGCCCCTGCGGGAACCTGGGCCGCACTGGGTGCTGGCCACCCCTGAGGCTGAAGACGGCGTCCCTGGCGTGTGAAGCGCACGGAGCACTGGGGGAGGGGTGAGGAGTCTGAGTGGCTGTGGCAGCCGTGGAGACGGGGGCGGGGAGGCGGGGCATGAGGGACACACAGGCAGCGAGAGCCAAGCTCACTCAGACGTGCACTCACACTCGGGTTCAGCATGCATGTGAGGTCTCAGACGTGAACTCACACTTGGGTTCAGCATGTGTGTGACACGGTCATTCTTACCTGGAGAGCCTTTCATGCTAGACACGGAAAAGACAAAAACAAGACGGAACACGGGTTAGAGGCCAGTGCTCCCGAGGGACGGGCGTCCGTGTATCCCATCACACCCGCACCTTCTGAGTCGGACGCTGCAACTGTGCGGGCCGGGAAGGGGTGCAGCTCAAGAGCAGCCGCGCTGGCCGCCACGTGCCCCACTGCACCCAGGGCTCCCCCCAGGGGAACAGGGGAGTGGCGGAACGTGGCCCTGTAGGCCCTACCCCCACCCCACGCTCTCCGGAGTGGACACGGCCTTGGGACCTGCTCTGTTGCCTTCCTTCGGGGGGCCACCCCCAGCACTGCCTCAAGTGACCGTCAGCCCCCAGGTCTGCAGGGGCAGCAGAGGAGGGGATGGCCCCTCACCCGGGGCCCCAGGACAGGGTGAAGAGCCCTGCGTCTCCGAGGAAGGACTTCCAGATGCACACGGGGCACAGGGTCACGGCAGGCAAACTGCGGACACGGCCATGCCTGCACATGCCACGCCTGCACACGGCCACCCCTGCGCTCCACCTGAATGTTCAGTCGTGGATGACCTTTACCCTCGTATTTCCACTTTCTTTAAAGAACTCAGGCAAAACCCCAGCGGCCTCGAACACACTTCCTTCTCTCCCCTTTTGCGGTGTTACGGACAAACTCGAGGATGGAGGAGGAGGCAGAGGGGGAGGAAAAGGCCTGACAACCCGCAGGACAAGGAAGGACCTGTGAGCGGTGCGGAGCCACCGTGCCTCCTGCCGCGGCGTCTGTCCGTGACTGGGGACTTGCCTGACGGCTGCACGCCTCTCGCTGCCCTGCGGGAGGGCTGAGCAGGTGGCAGCCCTCTGTGGGGCGGAAGGGACGGACGCTGCCGGGCGCCAGCACAGACACGGAATGCGGGCAGACAGAGAAGGACGAGCCACAGCCCAGATTCCAGACGCTCCAACGCCAAGGGGTGGGCCCCTCCTTCCCTGCCCCTCGGACGCACCCACAAAACCGCTGCGGCGGGACCTGCTTCCAACAAGAGAGCAGGGCGAAGGTCGCGGTCGGGCCAGAAGGCGGCCCCGGGAAGGGGCTGGCTGGGCTGGTTTTCGTTTGCGAGGCTTGCGAAACACCAGAGGCTGGCTCAGAAAACCCCACAAAACCTCCTGCTGGAACGTTACTGGGGGTTCAAGGAGGCATGTAATTGAAACCAAGCCTCTCTGGAAAGCCTAAAATGAGACCACGGCTCTGGGAAGCTGGGCCCGAGGGGGCGGAAGGGGACTGGTCATGTGTCTCCTGCCAGGGCCCCGCAGAGCCGGGCCGGTCCCACAGTGATGGGAAAGGCCCTGCCAACATTTCCCTGCAGAGGGAGCGAGCCAGAGGACATCTCACGCCACGTCCCTGTGCGCCGGCCCGGCAGGGGCAGGCCGAGCTATTCTGGGTGGCCTCAGGGAACCAGCCCCTCCCGCCGGGCCACGGAGAGCGAGCCAGCGGGTGTGGCCAAGTGGGTGGTTCGGACCTTCAGGGCCTGCAGGCCTGCCTGCCCCTCCGCCCCCCGAGTCGACTCAAACTGAGCATCTGTGACTGTGGAGTGTGAGGGTTGCTCTGGCCGCTCGGACTTGGCTGGGTGGCCTCGAGCCAGCGAGGGGCCCCTTCGAGACTCGGGCAGCTAGTGCTCTTGGGAATAGGCTGCCCGGCTCCCGCAGATGCACCCGGTGTGGCACGCACACTTCCGAGATCCTCGGAAAGGCGTGGCAGCGGGCCGGGGCCACCGGGCTGTGCCGGGCGCTTTTTCCACTCGGGAGAACGGGCGTTTTCCTGAGGGGGGGCTTTCCAGTGCAGCGTGCACATCACCAGCTCAAGCTCCACACACATAGCCCCAAGGACTCCATGCCCACGGCCCCACTCACGACCGTGCACTTCTGGAATCTGAGTCCGGCCTGGCCCTGCGCCGCTGACCAGGCCTCCCCAGAGGCTGGGGGGCAGGATCTGCTTCTCCACTCACTCTGCTGTTGGCAGAGCCTAGGCTCTGTGGCCGGAGCCTGCAGGTCCCCAGTCTGTGCTGGTGTAGCAGCGCCCACTGGCCTGTCCCAGTGCTGCCGGCCTCCCCTCCGGCCACCAGCTGGAAACCCCCCTCACAGGCGACTGTGCCCAGTGGCAACCCTGGGACAACCACCACATCACACGGGCTCTGGGGACGCGGACAGGATGCGGCTGGGGAGCAACTTCAGGACCCCCCCTCCCACCAAGAGGTCCTGGTCCCTCCGCGACTCCCACCCAGTGAGGCTCTTCAGGAGCCCAGCAGGCCAACCCCAGAGCAGCGCAGCTACAGCCTGGCTGTGTGCAGGTGTGTGCAGCTCGCACCGGCCAGCAACCTCAGCGTCTGCCACCATGGTCCTGACCGTCCTCCCCAGACGCAGACTGCGTGAGACAGACAGGCCCCAGGAAGTGCACGGGCGTGCTCAGACTGTGCCCGTGGGCCGCCCCCCGCTGCCGACATCACGCGCCCACGGGGGTGGGGTGGGGGTGGGGGCGGGGGCGGGGGGGGGCTGTGTCTCACGCATCCTAGGTCAACCTGTCTCTCGGGACAGATGCCGTGGCTGCATGTCCGGCTGAGCCACAGACATGCTGTTGGCTCCAGCACATGCCTGTTCTGTGGCCTCGGGTGGTGACATCACCCCTCTTTATAGCACAGGCCTCACCTTCCTGTTTTCCACCCCCTCGGCCCTGCTGGGGGAAGGGCTCGGTTATTTGCAGGTCCTGGTGGTCCAGGCTCATTCCTGCGCCCCCTTTGTGACCCACCCTCTGCCAGCCCGCCCGCCCGCCCGCCAGGTGAGGCTCACTCAGAGATCAACTCAGGGCCGTGACAGGCTTTCGAGAGGAGTCTGGCACACCAGTGGCCTCTGTCCCCCGCCTCACTGGGCAGCTTGCTGCGCTGGTGGCCGAAGCACTGTCTGGAGCTGTGGACACCCAGCACCCGCTGTGGCACAAACGGGGCACGAGCAGCAGCCCAGAGGGGCTGAGACGGGGTGAAAGGCAGGTGGGACGCCACCCTGCTGTTTGCTTTGTCCCCCTCGGTCTGCTGACTGTGACCACCTGCCCGCCACCCGAGCACTACGAGGCTGGGGAAAGAGGAAAACCACAGGATAAATGGTGCTGAATGACACAGAACTTCTCCCAGTGCAAGTCGCCTCCAGTCTCACGGCTCACTCTGTCCAGAAAAGAAAAAACCAGGACCTTCCAGCTCCCCACGAACCCTGAACTGCCCTCCTGAGTCTCCTCGTCCTTTGGGAATGGAGGCTCGCCCCCGTGGTGGCGGGTTGATGGCCACCCACCTCCCAGCAGCCCAACACCAGGCCTGCCCCCAGTGCAGCACCCGCACCTCCGGGGAGAGTGGCACGTCTGCCTGCCGCCGACCCCCACCCCCAGGCTACTCCTGGCTCCCCTCCTCCCTTCAGCTCCCCAGATGAGCCCCTGCTGCCGCCCCCCCCCGCCGGCGTAATTACAAATGCCAGTGTTTTCAGCCCATAATTTTCTCCTGCGCTGCAGACCGGCTCCTTTCCGGCCCTCCCCTCCGAGCATCCCAAAGTGCCCCTCATTCCACGTCTAACAGTGAGACCGCCGCCCACTCGACACTGGGGCCTTCCATGAGCTGCCTGGTCGAGCCCCCAGATGGGAGCCTGAGGAGTGACCACCCGCTCGCTGGCTTCTGCGGAGCGGAGCAGAGAGCCCGACCCCCGGGGTGGTGCTGCTCGGAGGGAAGCCCAGCGAACAGAACAGGCAGCACCTCAGGGAGCGCCCTTCGCCCAGATGCCTCTCAGCCCCTGGTCCAGATTACGGAGAGGGGCCCAGGGCGAGCTCCAGACCCGACCCACGGTGCCCAGGGCGAGCCGGCGGGGCTGAGCCTGCACCGGAGGGCGTCCCTGTCGCGGCGCTCGGCCCCGGCACCACCGCCACAACACACCACACGCCAGTGCCTTTGGTGTACTCCCAGGTGAGCCCCGCACAGAGGCTCCCGCCTTGGAACCAGTGAACAGCGCAAGACCGCGGGCCCACGACTCCCTGGCCCTGCTTCCCAGGGACGTGAGAGCGCTACCGGGCGCATGGCCTGGTCCCAAAGTCACAGGCTTTATGAACTCGAGGTCCAGCACTGCGCGCAGGGGCAATGCCAGGGCTGAAGGCGCACTCCGCAGTTCAGAGCTACAGCTGCCTGAGAGGGTGGGAGGTGACGTCAAGGGAACTTTGGCACCGACAGCGAGGCCCTGCCTGGTCCGTGGCCTCAGCGGGGGCAGACACACGCCAGAGCCCGGGCTGGCACATGAAGGGCTGTGCTGGGGGCCGGAACTCAGGGGCCGGCGTGAGAGACGGGAGAGGCGTGAGCGCCAGCAAAGCTCTGTGAAGAAGCAGCGTCACCGTCCAGGGCATCACCATCCAGGGCCGTGGTGCGCCGGGCCTCTGCCAGAGGGACAGATGGACGCAGGTGGCCTCTCCCCAGGGGGCAGGGCCTCCTGCGGCCACAGGGCCTCGTGCTTAGGGGACGAGCAGCACCCCCCCCCCCGGGGCGAGTGTGCACACGCACTGTCTTCCACGGGCACCTGGTTTTTGGTGGGGGGTGGGTCCTGGCTGCACAATCCCGGGCCGACGCCAGCTCCTCATGCTGAAAAGCGTCCGCCAGGCACAGAAACGTGTGCTGTAGGCCGCTTGCGCCCCTGCGGCTGCTGGGAGGGGCAGGGAAAGGTCACAGGGGTGGGCTGTTTTCCAGCGACTGTGTCAGCGGCTGTGTGCTTTCTCATTAGAACAGCGCCGGTCTGGGTCTGCTTGCAGTGCGCAGTCCATCTGCCGCCTGGCGTCTCAGACAGACGTCCGCAGTCGACTCCTGTGCACGACAGCCCCTCCTGCAGCCCCGCGGAGGATGCCTCCCTACGGGGACACGGGGCCTCTCGGGCCCTTGAGCAGCAGTGAGGAGGGTCCAGGACTTGCATCCCTGGGCCCGAGGCGTGGGGCCCAATGACCACACCCCTCTAACTCCCACGTCTCCGGCCACAAGCCGCACACCGGCCATCTGACCAAACCTCTGCGACGACAGGCCCGGCACCTGCTGCCGAGGACACAGGGCCCCACGGCCCCTTCTGCTCCCTGCACTGTGGACATAGCCTGCCCCTCCTCCCACCATGTCTGACTGAGGGGCCCTCCTGGCACCCCCTTGCTACGTCTGACTGAGGGGCCCCCACACCCGCGCCCCAGCTCTTGTCCATCCTCGCCTACCCTCGGGTGTCCTGAGCCTTCGGACACAGTCCATCAGAACGCTGGTGCTGCTGCCTACCGCCTCCTGGCAGAGTGACGCTGGGGGCCTGTCTCCCCACTTGTCAGCCAGAGGCTGCGGCCCCCACCAGTCAGGGAGCCAGAGTGGGGGGCCGGCCCGGGCTGTTCAGAGCCCCGCCTGGCCTGTGCCCGGCGATGTTGGGTCACAGCACTTCATGCAGCAGCACAAGCTCGTGTGGGAGCCCCTGACGGAAGAGGCGGACCTGGGACAGGCCGCAGAGGGGTCTCAGCAGGGAAAGCTCAGCCACAAGGGGCTTGTGAGTGCCCGCTGCCACCAGTAGCACAGTCTCAGCCCGCACGTGAGGCGCGGGTCCCAGTGAGCTGACCTGTCACTGACCCACACCCACATGTGTGTCCCCGTCACGCCTGTCCGATGAGTCAGGACGTGGTGGGAATATAGCGCAAAGGTGGACAGTGGCTGCTGGACTGAGACAGATGGGTGGTTGTGGAACCTGACTCCACAGGGAAGTGGGGACAGGAACTGGCCATTGCCGCGTGGACCTGGCTGTGCTTGGCGGGCACCACGGGCGGCTGGGGACAGTGGGCGGCCCGTGAACCTACGGTAGAGGGGCCCCTGACACCGAGAGCACTGTGGGCTTGCAGGAGGACGGCACGACAAGGCCACGCAGACGACGGACAGACTTGGTTTTGAGGACCTCGAGTGGCAGCCACCAGGAAACGCCACGGCTGCTGGGGAGCATTTGGTGGCTCCTCGGAAAGACACAGTCAGCCTGGGGTCGGCTGCCCAGTGACAGGGACACACCGAGGGACTTGTGTCTCAACAGCTTTACAGCGGTGGTGTCGGGACCTGGGCCCTGACGCCCCACCGGGGTCTGAGCCCAGCCTGCCACACCAGACCCTGCCCACGGGGACTGGCACCCCCAGGGACACAAGTCACGCGGACGCGAGGGGTCCGCACAGCTGCCCACGCCACCTGCCTGCTCCTGGCTCCGGCCTCAGGAGGGGCTGCCGGCCGAGTGCCCCAGGTACCCCAGGAGACACGGGCCGCAAGGCACCCAGTTGCGACTGTCCGCCCAGGACACGCTGCTGCCCAGCAGGCAGCAGAGTCCCCTGGCTCAGGAAGCGAGTTTCCTGGTGGCTGGGGAGGAAGATGCAGCGGCCTGATGCCCGGCACGCGCTGTCGGGGTGTCACTTGTGCTCAGAACCGCACACAGCCCCACGGTGCCAGGGCCTTTTCTCCCCGCAGCGCAGACCCTCGAGACCCAGGACAGGCAGCTGCACACAGCCACACCGTGCAGAAAAGGCCAGTGAGACTCGGGGACAAGGACGCCAAACTCTCCCCACCAAGTAGCCGAGGCCGGAGAGGGCAGGGCTCACACACAGGCCTGGGGCACGTGGGGCTCTACCATCCCCAGACCAGGGCAAGAGCCACGGCCACCGCAGGCGGCCCCAGGGCCTCGGAGGTTCTCTGCCTTCTGCCCCGCCTCCCTCAGCCCGGAGGAGCCCGGCCACGGCCCATGTCCTGATCCGCAGCCCCCACCTGCCTGGCCACGCACACGGAGACCAGACCCACTTACCCGGAGCGTCTTGGCGGTCGGGGAGGGCGACGCGGGGGGCGAGTCGGATGCAGACTTCCGGCTCCGTGGGAACTCCTTGCTGCGGGTGTACAGCGAGGACATGGCTCCTGCGCCTGCAGCGGCTCAGGGCCAGGCAGAGGGGCGCAGAGGAGAAGCCGCACTGCCCGGTGCAGCCCGCAGTCCCGGGCGGGGCGGGGCGTGGCCCCCGGGGCGCTTGGCCCGCAGTCGCCGCTGCGCCGGGCCAAGCCCGGCTCCCCCAGCTCACCACTCACGGAGTGCAGGTCCCTGGTGACGGCAGGTCCCGTCCCGGGGACACAAGCTGGGGTCCTGCTGGGGACGCCCAGGCAGCCGGCACCACTTGCCCCAGGGAGACACACACCCGAGACCACGCTGTCCTCCCCAAGCCTGGCCCTGGGGCCGGCGGGACTGGCAGTAGCCAAGAAAACCTGAGGCTGAGCAAACCAAGAGCCAAACCGACTTGAGTCAGGACCGGAGGCGGCGAGCCGGCGCCCTGCGGAGCAGCCACTCTGACACAGCCCCCGGTCGCTCGTCTGCCCCCCTGCTCGCCGGCGTTCCCAGCCCCGCTCGATCGGCCAGGAATGCTGGAGCCCGGCCAAGGGCAGAGATCCGCTTTCCACCCACTGGTCGCTGCCACTCGCTGGGGAGACGGAGCAGCCTCCAGGCCACGGGCTCGGGGCGCCCCGCAGACCCCGCTCTCAAAGCCGGCATGCTCCCCGGCGGCCACGAGCCCCCGAGACAAAGCCCAAATGACGTGCAGTCAGAGCTCCTCGACCCCCAGGTCCCATCCCGACAGCTTTTCCCTGGCCGCCTAGGAAGCCTGGCAAACCGAAACTGGGGCCCCGCGCAGGGAGGGCTTGTCCCTGAAACCCCATGGGGGGGTGGCATGGGCATGGGGGAGGAGAGGGTAGCAGGACCCAGGACCGAGCCCCCCACTGTGAACATCAGGGTTAAAAAGGAAGGAATTTATTTGCTTGGCGTGGAGGGCTTTGGAATTTGACCTTGAAAGCGGCGCCCACACGGCTGCCCCCGCCCCCCACTTCTGGCCAGATGCTTCCCAAGCCTGCAGTCACCCCCAGAGCACCAGCTGACCTCTTGGGCCCCTTCCCATGTGACAGCCGCACCTTTCCTTCTGATCTGCCCGGCAGGCCACTCTGTCAACGCTCTCCGTCCTTCTTATGACCGTTTCGTGAAGTGAAACCAGGGAAAGTGGCCAGCAACTTGGGCTGGTCTGAGGGGCGCAGGTGGGAGGGGCTTATCGGGGGTCCTGACCCCCCCCCCCGTCTGGAGCCTCTGAGGACAACTGTCCCCCCCACTTGGGTGTCTGAGTGGCACGTGCGGCAGGTGCCACTCTGTGGGGCCCACCAGGCAAGGGGGGTGCTTCTGCTGCAGGGGTCTTTACAGAGAGATGTCTGCACGGGGCCTGGGGCGGAGGACCCCGCACCAGTGACCACACTCTTCCCGGACAAGGCACGACTGTCTCTCCTCTCCCGCCGGCTCCCGTCACGCCCGGCAGGGCGGCAAGCGGGACACCCAAAGCCTCGCTCACAGCCGAGGAAACTGAGGACCTGAGGCCACCGGGCTCGGCACAGACACACCTGCCTGCGGAAGGGTGACAGACCAAGGTCAAGGGGCCGACAGGATCTGATGCCCCCTGACTGCCACCCTGCGAGTGTGCTCGGGGACGCCCCAGGAGGGGGCACCCCTGGGGGCACCGGGGCTCCTGAACTCATTCAACAGCCTTTCGTGTCATTTCCCCTCCACCCGGCTGACGAGGGCCCCGCTCTGACTCGGAAGACGCCAGCTGCCCTTGAGCATAGCCATGTCCCTCACGCCCAAAGGAACAGGAACCTGGTCACCGTCCGGTGCCCCTCAGGTGGGACGCCGGCCCTGGGCAGAGTCCAGAGGTGAGACGCTGTCGGGCCCCACGGCGACCAGAGGGGGGCCTTCCGGGTGAGGGTCCTCGCTGCTGGTTCTCAAGTTCCGGGTCATCCACCAAAGAGCCCGGAAAAGGGAAACCTCGGAGACGGCCCTCCAGGCTGAGCCATGCAAACTGCCACGTGCTCAGGGGATGCCGGGGCTCGTCAGCACATGGACTGTCCCGGGGCCACAAGAGCTCGAGACTCAGACACTCCCAACGAGGCAGGGACTAAAAGGCCCTTTGGAAAAGAGGCTCATTCTGCAGACCTGCCCCAGAACTGGTTCACGGGCTTAGCATTTTGCAATTAAATTTAAATTTAGCAACAGCAAACAGAAGGGGGAGGCTACCTCCTTTCACGTGGAAGCATGTGTGGCTGCCTGCCGTGGGCCAGAGGCAGGCGTGGCCCTGTGCAGAGGGCAGGCTCCCCGCCGCGCAGGAAGGCTGGTGTTCTTGGCACCCGGCGAGGAGGCAGCTCCGTCAGCCAGAGGCAGGGAGGGGCAATCTAACCGTTCTCCTTAACCCAGAGCAGCCACAAGGCCCTGTCCCCAGGTGCCACGGCTGGTTAAGGCAGCTTTAAAAAGGGCAACTCACTGGGACTTTAATGACAACTACACTGAGCGAAGTTAGGACTGGCTTAAAAAAGTTCCTTATCACAGCCACTTGTTTTAAAAAGTAGAGAACAGAGATGCCGAATCATACCACACGCCACACAGCACGCCACACCACGCTCTGGAGTCTGGACCTTCGGGGTGCATGCCAGGTGTGCGGGTCGCCCACCCAAGGACGCCGCACCCGGCCTGGAGGGGTCCTGGCTGCAGCTGCCTGTCCCTCCTCCCCTCAGGCCAGCACAGCCTTCTCCCCTGGCCCGTCCCCGCCCTGGTTCTGGAAGACCCCTCCCTTCCGTCCTCCTGGCCACCACGGCTCCCTCCTGCAGGGCATCGTGACAAGTGCGCTGCACTGTCCTACGAACAGCCACCGGCGGGGAAGGCCCCCGCCCCCCCGAGACCCGTGCAAGGAGCATCTCTGCACGCAAAGCTCCTGCCTCTTTCTCCTGCTGCAGACTGCTTCCTGCAGGGCCTCTCGTTCGAGAACGTTCTGGATCGGTGTGGGGCTTTTGACAGTTGGGCAATTTGCCGTCCAAAAAGGAAGTATTGATTATGGCCCATTTCACTACGCTCTGGTCCACAGAAAACCTGGCACCATCTTTCCCGGTTGGTGAGAAGAATGCCACCGACTACAATTCTCACCCCCGGGTTGAAACCAGTGACTCCCTCCGGCTGGCACGCTGTCTGTCTGGGAGCAGTGGCCCACGCGCGTCCCAATGACCACTCTCCAAACCACCCTGCCCTGGAAGCTGGGCTGTGTGCTACAGCCAGAGCACCCGTTGGGATGCAAGCTCTGAATAAACAGCTGCCCTCTCCTGACCGGCGCCCTGCAGCTGGGAGAGCGTTCGGAGGAGGGAGGGGCAGGGCTGACCCCCAGCCCCTGGGGCCCACGAATGACCCTGACTGCCATGCCTCCAGGGACAGCGTCTGCCAGACGCGGCCGGATGCAGCACCTGTGGGGCCCCTGCCTTGTACCAGCTGACCCCCAATGCAGGACCTGGGGGGTGCCCTCCAAGTCTGCACCACGGACCGTGACCGGTGACGCTTCCTGGCAAGTCCCAGGACAATGACGCAGAAGCTCCACCTGTGGAAATGACCACTGACAGGGGCTCCCAGCATGGCCCCCATGAGGGATGCAGGCGTGGACACCAGACAACTTGTCGGCTTTGTCAGGGACCTGGGAGACCTCTGGGACACACGTGTGTTTGCTGGACCTCCATTCCACCGCGAGAGTCCGGTTCTCCTTGCTCGGTGCAAATCAAAGGGGCAGAACAATCAGAGTTTTGGCTTCTTCAGAAGAGATAGTCTCCTCTCCACTGTCATTTCAAACAAGCCCAAGGCAGAGCTTCGAAGATTCCTGCCACCGCCTCTGCCCCCGTGAGCCCTCCGAGTCTCCTGCGTGGAGTCTGCAGACTGGAGCTCAGCGAGGACAAAGACCAACGGAAACCACAATCTACTCCTGACCGAGGAATTCAAGTGACAACCAGAAGTTACAGCGAATGGCAGGGACTGGTTTCCGGTCGCCCTTCCGGACTCTGAGTCTTCCAGGCGAAGGCCCCTGGCCTGGTTCGCGGGAGGTGGGTCCCTCCAGTGCTCAGCGGCTCCCTAGCCAGGGGGACAGGCTCCGGAGTGGTGGGGGCCCTGGGCAGGGGCTGTTGGGGCAGAGGAGCGGGCGGGGGGCCGTCCAAGGGCTCCAGGTGCTCCCGCCTTCCCCCTGGAGCACTGGGGCAGGGCAGGTGCACGGCGACAAGGCGGAAACGCCCTCCTTCGCTCTGGAGTGTCATAGTGAGGGTCTCAGCAGGGCCAGCCCCGCACTGCCCTTTCGGGTGAGATCGGACACGCCCCAGTCCCCAAAGAGTCGGAGAACCGGGACTGCGCGCAGCCAGAGAGAACCCTGACACCTGTGGTCACTGGGGGCAGCAGACGTGTCGGGTCAATAACTCTTTGCCGTGGGGCTGTCTTAGGCATCGGAAGACGTTAGCAGCACCCTGGCCTCTGCCCACTAGCAGCCAACAGTGGGAGGGAGCGAACACTCAGAACATCCAAATCCATGAAGTTGCTGGTGAAAATGAGAAATGTGTCTTCTATTTCAGGAAAAAAACAAATAGACTTTTTGGCCAGCTCCGTATTCCAGTCTCTTAACTTCAGAGTTATTAGCTTGCCAGCAGGTTTAAATGTCCCTCCCTTCCTCCCAGGACCCAATGACACTGGCGCAGTCTAAGGCGTGAGAAAATAAGTGTTTGAGAATAAAAAAGTCACGCATTTTTAAAAGCCCCCCGCCACAGTGCCTGTGTGAACATTTATGTGCCGTGAGGGCCACGTCTGGACGCACGACTACGGTTCTCCGTGGAAGACAGCTGCAGCGTTCCGAGGCTGCTCTCTGACCCCTGGCCCTGCCTGGCAGGCAGCGGGGAGGCCGCAGGCCATAACCAGTCGTCTGCGAGTTTCAACCGCACCGGCCTGCCGCCGCGGTCCTGCCACAGGGACACTTCACAGGCGCCTGTCAGCGCCAGCAGCCCGGCTGGGCAGACCCACAGACACTCCCGGGGCGGGAGGTGCTGCGAGCCCCCACTGCTCTCTCCCCACCCGCTGACCCCGAGCTGCAGTCTCACCCTCGGCAGAGGACAGGACTCCTTCTGTGACTGAGGGGGTGTCCCTGCTGGAGGCCTTGGTCGGCCATCACCACTGGGTGGCTGACCCTTGACGCTCAAAGGGCCGAGCCCCTGGGCTTTGCAGATGCGCTGGCCCTGGGAGGCTGACCTCAGGGTGCTGGGGGTCCCAGGAGCGCACGGGGCGAACCCTTGGTAAGAATGTCACTGGTTGGCCTTGAACATGATAACAACAAAAAAAAAAAAACACTTAAGAAAACTGCCAGCAGGGCATCCAGCAGAAAGTCAAACACTGTCTTCTGAGTGGGGTGACTCTGAACAATTTTTCCTGTTCTTTAAAGCAGAAAGAACCCTTTTATAACAGTTTTCCAGCTGCCAAGCTTTACTGTCCTGCAGGGAAAGTCACAGATACTAAACTTAGCTAAAGTCATAAAAAAGCAAGAATGAAACGTGAAGGAAGAGAGGAAAAGCGGTTTATCACGTACAAGCGGCGGAGCCCGAGAGGTTGCCGGGGCGCCACCCTGGAGCGTAAGGCACCTCAGGCCGTGGCTGGGCGACTGCCACCCAAGGGCCTGCGTCCGGAGCAGCGAGCCGGCTGGCTGTCCCGCAGCGAGCTGGTAGTGGAGCTGCCAGAACCACCCTCTGCCAGAAAATGCAGATTTACACAACAACTCAGAAAACAGAGCTGTTCCGCCGTGGCTGTCCGGGGAGCCGGTGCTGCCACAGGACACTCGGGCCGCGCGGGATGCAGGGGACATGCGGCGTCCCTGCCCCGTCACCATGGCCCTCGCAGGACCCCAGCGGTGTGACAGCCTCCACCCTAAAGGCCCCAGCCGAGGCGTGCTTGGACGCCGCAGTTCCCACACAGCCAGAGGTCCCAGCGGGCTCCTAGTGTCCCTCCAGCTGGCGGACAGAGGTCAGGGCCACGGAGACGACCCACAGCTGGAGGCTGCGGGGCAGGGGGCAGGGCTGGCGGGCTCCAGGCCGTCCTGGCAGCTGACAAACCCCCCACTCCCCAGGCTCCTCCAAGCAGAGCCCCACAGGTGAGGCGGTGCGCAGGCCCCTCCCACACCATCTGACAAAGACCCCTGACCGAGCGGCACTTGCCGGCTGATCGCATCTCCCTGGGGGCAGCAGGGCCTGCAACCAATCACAGCCTTAAAAGGAAGACGCCCAGGAGCGGTCTGAGCCGGGAGCAGCCTGGGGAGGGGGACAGCACAGGTCACCCCCGTGAGAGGGAGGGGCGTGGGGCTGACCCTCCCTGGCCTCCTCCCTCCCACTGACCTCTCCGTGAGCTGGGCCTGCCAGTGCCCAGGGCCCAAAGGGACACCCCGGCCAGGAGATCGGTCCCCACGAGCATCAGGGTGTCATCACCCACCCCAGACTCCTACGACGCCCCCTTTCCGGGACACTCGGGCTGCCCCTTCTAATCGGGGTGAAGACAGAGGGACCGGGGCAGGAACAGGTCTCGCTGTCCACTCCCTGGCAGACCAAAGGGGCTGGCTTTGAAAGGAGACTGTGGCTGTTGCAGGGAGTTCCGTGAGAAAGGGGCTTCACCGTCTGGTAACACGTCCCCTCCCCTCCCTTGTCTTTAAACTCAGCCCCTTGGTGTCCGCGCAGGGCAGCTGGCGGGACATTCCTTACCATATTAGGCAGCGGGCCCGAGAGTGAGGCTCACAGCCCTGGGATTGTACCTAAAAGGATGAAGGCTGGCACCTCCCACAGGGAAAGGGGCTTCACAAGGTTACGTAACAAGGTTAAAACACTCCTTGAGAGCAAGAAGAATCCAGCAAACGGCCAGAAGCAAGCCGTGAAAAACTGCAATGGGGCTGCTCTGGGCAGAGGGGCAAATGCGGGGAGAAGCAGGGTGGGCCCCAGAGGCGCTGGCGAGCGGGGGGCCCTGGGCGCCAGGCCAGCCTGCATGGACCTGCCAGCAGCAGGGGTCCCAGGGCCCCGAGCAAGTGGGGGGCACCAGCCTGCCCCTGCCCTGCCCCCACTCCACAGCCCCCGGAACACTGACTTCCCCGGGCCCTGCAGGCACGTGTCCGAGACATGGACGCACGTGTGGAGGGCGCGTCCCCCCGGGGAAGCTGGCAAGTGACACCCCAGCGCAGGCTGAAGGCCAGCGGGCCTCGCCCTCCCCCAGACGCAGGGCCTGCGGGCTGGCGACTCTCCGACGGGCTCGGCCATGGCCGGCTCGCAGCTCTCGGGGGTCCCACACACGGGTGCGTCTGCTCGTGCCCATCCCGGCGGGACATCACCTGAGGCACAAGACAGACCACAGGGCCACCTCGCAGGCGCACGTCAGCCGCAGACAAGGGGCACGGCTATGACCCGGGAGCACTCACCTCCCTAGGCCTCCCTCCATGCGTGTGGAGCGTGCTCTGTGCACACCACAAGGGTGCTCGCGGCCCAGTGACGGGGGGGAAAGGGGGTGTCCGCGGGCCTCCAGCCCCCGCACTGTGAAGTGAGGTTCCTCGACCAAGTTACCTCCAAACCCCCCAAACCCAGGAGGCGTGGCCTCGACGGGCTCTCGGCAGGGCCTCTGGCGCTGAGCAAGCTGCCCACCTGTGAGGTCACAAGGTCCCCCGTGGGCCCTGGGCCCTGCAGTGGTGATGCCGGCCCGAGGCGGAGTGGGCGGGAGGCTGGCTGGCAGCCAGTGAGGTGGGAAGCGATGGAAGACCGATGGCCTCGCCTGGGCCGTGCCTGTGTGGCGGACCCCGCAGCCGACCAGCACGCGCCTGGACCAGGCGGGAATGCTCCCCACGTGCGGGCTCGGCTTCTCCTTCCGGGGCGAGAGGAAGGCTGCCTGGTGTGCATGGCCACTCAGCGTGGCTGGAGACTCCCGTCCACGGTGCCGGGACGTCACGTCACACTCACTGCAGCCTCAGCGGACCCTGGCCTGGCCAGCAGGGGTGGGCACGGACAGCACCGCACGAGCCAAGTCCCCCTCCACGGGGCACAGTTTCCTGGGGTCCCCGCCCCCGGGAAGCACCGGTGGCCTGCGCTCTGCCGCACACCTGAGGGTGCACGCCTGTTTGCGCTGACGTGCGGCCACGTGCCCCAGCTGGAACGCAGGGAGACAGGTGAGTGTGGGCGGGGCCCGCAAACAGGGCCCGTCTGCACCCCCCAAGCACTCTGCATGCCCCACAGCCGCTGACGTCCTCATGAGAGAGACCAAAGCGGACGGCCCTCCAGCCGTGTGGGGGTGGGTGGGGCACAGGAAACGCAGGAGACCCTTCGGGGCGTGGACAGCGCCCAACAGGCCCGGCTCCACGGGAGCCCACCCCACCCCTGCCCGCAGCCCAGCTCCTCACAGGGCCTGCCCTCCGCCCATCAGCACGCTGCAGGAGAGCAGGTTGCAAGGGACACGCCGCCCCGGCTCGTCACTTACCCATGCTTCCTTCACCTCCTCGGAGCCATCGGCCTTGTCCTCCTGATTGGGAAGGAGGGAGAGAAGGGGAGGGGCACAGTCATAAGCGGGCTGGCGGCTGCAGGGTCAGCTGCCAGGGCCGCATCCTGCCCACTGCACGGCCCAGGGCTGACGACCTCAACGGCCGCGGGCCCGCCATCTCGGGCCATCACTGCCGTCATAGTGCCGATGGTGCCCAGCTGGGGGGACTCTGAGACGACAGACCTCATCCCGCCGGCGCCCACAGGCCCCTGGTCCTGTGCCACGACTGGTCTGTCTGGAGCCCAGAAGGGCAGCCAGTGGCCCTTCTCTCCCCACAAACAGCTCGTGACCACAGGGGTTGGGGGACCCAGGGGTCCGATGTACAAAGCACCAGAGCCGTGGGGGGTGAGAGGGCAGAGCCCGAGGTGAAGTGGGCCCTGGGCATGTGTGCGGCTGTGGGCGAGGGTGTGCTGGCCTCAGCAGGGCACGCCAGCCCGGTCCCCACCTCCCTTTCCCAAGGACCGGTCCGACCCTCGGCCCCCTAGGCCCCACGTGGGGCCATCTGAGTGGGACACGGGGCGGCGCCAGCTCGTCCACTCACGTCCTTGGTCCAGAAGCTGATGCCCGTGCCTCTCCGCCGCTCCCTGAGCCGCCGCCGCTCACGGACGGACAGCCCGCCGGCGGTCGGGTCGTCCACACCCACTTCTTCAGTCTCTGGTTGGAGAGAAAGCGCGCGTGAGCCCAGGAGGTGGGCGTGCGCCGGAGGGGGGGTGCCGTGTGTCCGGAAGCTCTACGCACCATTCGTGTCCGCCCCCTCTGTCCCTGGACGCTCCGAGTCGGAGGCCGAGGGCCTGCCCGTGTGCAGCAGGTAGGAGCTGGTGTAGAGGGAGGGCCCTGAGGTGGACGGGGACACGGCGGGTGCGGGCTCGTCCGGCTGGGCTGCAGCCCTTGGGTGACCCTGTGCGGGCTGGAGAGGACCCACAGGGTGAGAGGTTAGAGGTCGTGTCCAACAAAAGCATACATGTAGCAGGTTTACTGAAAGTGGTCTTTTTCTATATCAAGAGGATGGCCAATGGCAGACACTCGGCACCCGGCCACTGCGCTGCGCCCAAGGTAACCAGCCAGGAAGGAAACCAGACTCCTGCATCAGCCTGAGGGCACCGGGCAGCACCAACCTCTGATGAAAATCCCTCTGATTTTGGAACAAACGTAGGAAGGGCGGTGACTCTTTGGGATGAAGCACCCCAAAATCGGAAAACCGAGAGTGTGGCCGTTGCTGGAGAACAGACCCCACTGGCCCCGCCGGGCGCTGCATGCCCCTGGGCGAGAGGACCGAAGCCGGTAAGAAGCCTTGGCCAGGTTCACCAAAGATGCAGAGACAGGGGTTCTCACTGTACTAGAGACAGCCGGCTTTTCCGTCTGCGGGTTATGAAGCCAGGGGCAACAAAACACAGTGAGCTCTGGAGTCCGGCGGAACGTGGCCTGCGTTCCCACGCCGCTGCCTGCTGGCTGCGTGGCCTGACCAGCTCCCGGCCCTCGGGGCCTCGCGGGTCCCTGCCTCTAGGAGGGGCTACAGGGGTTTGTGGGGACAAGCGCGGAGCTGCTGGGAGCCGGGCCCAGAAGCAGGCGACCCCCAGAGGGCAGCTGCTGGTGGGGCAGCCCCACTGCAGTCTCAGCCACCCAGCCATCAGGGTCTGGGCGGGAGGCTGCTCCCCCCACAGCCACGTTGACACTGCAAGACAGCTCATGCGCTGCTGAGTGAGCAAAGGGAGGGACTGAGGGTGGCAGAGACGATGGGTGGGCAGGCATGGCTCACCTCCTCCTGCAGGCCCCCGCCCGAGGGCTGGCAGCCCTCCCCGGCGTCCTCGGTGGTGGCTGTGGCCAGCTCAGGCCTTTCGGCTGGGCCCTCTGGCCCCTCGGTGCCCACAGGCTTCTGGCCAGGCTGATCCTGGGCCTGCGGCTCAGCCCGCGACCGGCTGAAGGCCCGTTCTGCCTCCTGCAGGTCTGTGAGTGTCACTCCCTGGGGGACACCGCAGGTCAGGGGCTCCGCCTGGCCTGGCCCCCGAGACCTAACACATCCAAGTCCAGGCGGAGAGGTCGAAGCCGGGCCGCCCATCAGACTCCTCTGCCCTCCTGCCTCCCCCCCACCCAGTTTATTACTGAATGTGACTGCGGGGCGTACCCCCGCCCCCGCAGTGTAGGACCCAGTGGTTTCGGGCACGGCCCATCGCTGCGACCCGGTGTCAGAACGCTCAGGCCCCCAAGGAGCCCCACCCTGTGAGCAGCTCCTGCCACCCAGAGCCCCAGCCCCCAGAGGCCCCTCTGCTGCCAGTTTCGCGGGATCTGCTGTGAGTCGGATCAGGCCTGGCTCCCTCCCGTCACCCCGCACCACCCCAGGCTCAGCCCCCTGCCCCGCGGCTTTGGCGGGGGTCAGAGGGGCCCCTTCTCCCGGCCGGGTGACAGCGCTCCGTCCCCCAGGCGTGGGTGGGGGTGGCCCCAGGGCAGGGAGGGACGAGGGGGCTGTGCTCACCTGTGTGGACCTGCGGGTCTGCCGGGCTTGCCTGGAGCGCGCTCTCCGCAGAGACTCCGCCTCCTCGTCCCGGACAGGAGTCAGGTGGGACCTGCAGGCAGGAGACGTGAGGCCTCGGCACAGCCCCTGGCAACCCCACCCACGGGACGGCGGGAGCCAGACCACAGGGCAGCACCGAGTTCCAGGGTCAGCGCAGCTTGGTCTCTTTGCACACAGGCCAGCGCCTGCAGCTCAGGCCTCCATCGTGATCCTGGGGAGGCCGGCCGGTGGGGACGCCTCACGCCCCGCCGGGTCTGGGCAGCAAGGTTGTGCCGTCAGCGCGAGTTTCCTCCCTGTCTGTTTTTGGCAGATGGGAATTTGTGTGAGGCTGCGGTTTCTTCCTCCTTAAACAACCGAAAGTTCACCCACGAGCCATTTGAGTTTATGATGCGCTCTGTGGGAAGGTTTGGAATAAGGGTTCAGTTTCTTTGATCATTTAGGCCTGTACTTTCCACTTTGGTGACCTGATCAAAAATGAGCAGAGGGTCATCCTCCCAAAGAGGACGCACAGACGGCCACCAGGTGTGTGAGAAGGTGCCACATGTCACCACCACTGGGGAAATGCAAGTCAGGGCCACGCAGCGGGCGGCCGGGCAGCTGCTGCCCAGCAGCTGATGTGGCTTCCATGAGAGATGGAGCCGCAACCCCTTCCCCTCCCGGGCTCCTCAGGGGCGCTGTGGGCGGTTCCGTGTTTCTGCAGGGGGGGAGGGGGCAAGCCTGTGCTGGGCGCCCCACCCAGGGGACGCTATCAGGAGTGACACAGAGTGGCTGCTGTCCCGCCGGCCCAGCCCTCTGCCCCCTCGATGACGCCAGCTCCGAGGACAGAGGGGACCTCCCTGCGCAGGCCTGCACAGCAGCGAGGGGGCCAAAGGCGCAAGGAAGCCGGCTCCCTGGGAGCCAGAGTGCTCACGGCCGCCGTCCTGCTGAGGGACAGGGAGGGGAGGAGGTGGCCCCCGGGCTCAGCAGGTTCCCCAGACACCAGTGCACTGGACGCTGGGGCCCCCACTGCCCATCGGGTCCCCTCATCCCGGGGGTCGGGGCACCCTCCCGCGTGGGGACGATGCACATTGTCTGCCCTTGGGCGACTCCCCCGGCGCCTGTCCCCGCGGGCCCTGAATCCCGACTCTGTGGCCGAGGGGCTCACATCAGCAGTGGTGATGGGGACGGGTCGGGCCACACAGCATGGGTGGCACAGGGGCCACGTCTACACAGCAGCGAGCGAGGGTGGCGGGCCCCAGGGGTTCTGGCCCGGAACGAGTGTCCACCACGCCAATCCCCGCACCCACTCGAGCCTCCCGCACGTCGAAGAGAAGCCGCCTGCCGTGCCGCCCCTCGTCATGGGCCCGGGGGCAGGGGGCGCCGTGCTGGGCATCTGGAGGCCTGTCTCCCGCAGCTCTGGACACACTGCCCAGCATAGAAACGGCGGCTGAGGCTGAGGAAGTGAAGGGCCTGCCTGAGAGGCCTACTGTGCGCCTGGCCGAAGAGACACATCACTGGCCTTGCGTCCTGGGCGCTTTACACCTCGAGCTGCGGCTCCCACGGGAAGGAGCCCCCGAGGCCTGGGACACCCGAGCCCTGCCCGGGAGCTGTCCCCTGGAGTGCGGCTGCCTGTGGACGTCCCTGTGCTGCCCTCTGCTGGGCACGGCAGGCACCGCACACAAGACACCGCCGCAGCCTGCAGGTGCTAGGCTGTGTGATGGAGGGGACCCGACAGGAAGCCCCCCGAAAGCCCCTGGTGCCATGTGGGTTAACTGGCCATGTGGTCGGAGATCCGACCCGCAGGGGCACCGGACAGGCATCGGGACTGCCGGCTTGGTCTGCGGTGCTGGGGGCGGGGAGGGAGTGTCCCCAGGCACCCACTTCCGAGTGTGAACTGGCGTGCTGAGGATGCGTGTGACAGAGGCCACTGCTCAGGGAAGCCAAGTCTGTGTCCCAATGGCCGCGTCAGCCAAGAAAAGACCAGGAGCAGCGGTGGGCTCGAACAGCAGACCCGAATCCGCACTGGGGGGCCTCACCCAGGCCCTCTCTGAGGCGACCGCCCCGCCCACCCTTCCTGCTGCCTGTCACTGGAGGCCCTGCAGGCTGTGCGGGGGCACAGACCGGGGCTTTCCAGACGCTCACATCCACCCACTCCTCATGCAGCCGCCCATGGGGGGCGCTCTTCCCACCCCCCCCAGAGCCTGTGCACGTCAGCAGCACTCCACCTCCGCGTCCAGACACAGGCCCGCAGCGGCGCTGCCACTGGCTCCACCGGAGTCACCGTGGAGCCGACGCCCACTGCGGCCCGACCCCCATGGGCTCGGCCCTCCCTCCAGACTTGGGGAAGCACATTTCCTCCCAAAGACATGCACGCGAGCTGGTGGCCGAGTGGCTGCACCCATGCAGGTGCACGGAGGGTGGCAGTGACTCAGTGGCTCCAGACGCGGCGTATGGAGGCCATGCCCCAGACTCGGCACCGGGACCGTGAGGGGGAGCACCAGCTGCACCACAGGAGACTCACCCTCGCTGACAGGCAGGGGGCCCATGGCCGTCTGCGCTGGCCCCACGAGCCCCCCTCGGGGCTGCAGGCTGGGAGCACGGCGCAGCCCCTCCCTGCCCGGTCTCCACGCTGCAGGAGACGCTCAGGGCGTACAATTCGGCTGGACGGGAGGAGCCTCTTTCCCAGAGCCCTTCCTTGCCAACAGTCGCCCGTCCAGCTTGTCCACAGACACACGAGTCCAAGGACGGTTAGAAACCATGACTCAGAGTTTGATGGCTCGTTTCAACTGCCAGCCTTCCGAGGAGGAGGCCAAGTTCATCTGCGGACAGCGTCACCCAAGCAGGAGAAACCCTGTGGCTCATGGGAACCCCCAGGGACTCGGCCAGGACTGGCCGTAGCCTGACCCAGCAAAGTGGAGCTGGACATGGGCTGTTTGGGAAAAGAAAAGCCATTTTTAGTTTCTTGTGCCGAAAGGCCGTTGTAGCCATTCCCGTACAGGAGAGAAACGGCACCCACAAAAAGGAAGCCATGAAATCCAGGGCAGGGGCTGGCGAGCAGAAGCAGTAGTGGGGGGGCAGAGCGGGAGGATCAGGGACAACTCTCTCAGATGCTAATATTAGCCCGGGCTGCTTACACTTGGTAGCTAAGGAAAACCAGGAGCTTTGGAAACCCAGCCCAACCCCCGCTGTGGGCCACTGGCTGCAGGAGGCCCGGTCTCCCTGCCCAGCTCACTGCTGACCGCCGCCCCTCACAGTTGGCTAAGCCCATGGGTCTTGGGAGCCACGCAACTGCACAGCGGTGACCTGGGTGACCTGGGTGACTGCAGCCGGGGACCCACACACTGGGCTGCCAAACCTAAGCCTTCGTCCCCGTCTCAAAGAAGGGGTCTGCGTGGGCTCCACGAGGAGGGAGAAGAGGGCGGGGCGCCCCCTCCACACAGACCACGGCGTGGCAGGTGTCACACCACGACCACAGGGCTCCATTCCCACCCAGCATGGGCCTCACTTGTGCGCACTCAAGCTTTGCAGGATGAGAACAGGAATTTTGCAAATCCAAGACCACACCCTTCTTAGGACCGGTAGCTGTTTCAGAAGCCCTGCCCCCAGTTCATGAGGCAGGATCGTGAGTCACCTACGACTCTGCACACCTCAGATCTCGACGCCGTGTGCCCCTCTGTGCTGACGGCCACCCTCACAGCCCGACGCACATCACGGGGCCACCGTCCCTGCAGCGAGGATTTTCCAAGCTCTGCTGCGACCCCCCATCACAACGGTGATGCGTCATCACTCTGGAACTTGGGAAGTGCAGGCAAACAGACCACCTGTAGCTCCCAGGACAGCCCACCACGCACTGCACATCCCCGATTACCACTGGGTATCCCCAGCATCCTCTGGTGTCCCCGAGCATCCTTCCGCACCCGGCTGTGACCACTCACCCCCACGGCTGCAGGTAACATCCCCAGTAAAGAGCGGGCATGAGATGCAGACTGGTTGTCGGTCAACAGGTGGGCGCACCCACCAGGCCCCTCTGAGAACTCGAGTCTCGGAGAAGAAAGGCAGCTGCTCGGGGTCCACAGCCCACGTGCTACTGGTGCCTGCAGGGGGTTGATCTGGGAGATGGCGGGGCCACGAGCAGGGCCAGGCTCGGCTGGTTTTGAGGCCCCACTGGCCCCAGTGGTCACTTTTATGACTTCCCAGAGACCTGGGAACGCTGCCGGCCCCTGCCTCCCCATTGTTGAGTCCCCATGACAGGGCAGCAGCCTCAGGAGGGGAGTCTGCCCCAGGAGGCTCTTTTAGGAGGAAAACTGAGCTGTTTCCAAAATGTGGCTTTTTTCTTTCAGCTCATGTTTGTCTACAGAGAGAAACTAAATGGCTTTAACTGTGCAACTGTGGAAAGGACGCTTTATCTAACGAACTCGTCCTACAGCTGACATGCCCGGGGGCACCCCCAGCTGGGGGGAGCAGCAGTTCCAGCTGCTCACGGAGCACCCAGCCTGCTCGGTCTGCTCCCCGAGACTCCGAGACGTCCGGGTGCCCCACGCAGCCCCGGTTCCCATGTCTGTGCGAGTCGACCGACCGACCGACCGACCGACCACGGGGACACACATGCGGGAGCTGCCTCGCCCCACTCTCCACCCCGAGAGGAGCGACCCTGGCGGGCTCTGAGCAGCCTGTGTAGCTTCACTTAACTGACCGTCACGAGTCCGTGTGGCCACGGAAGGCTTTTCTCCCTCGTCTGAACCTGCTCCACACAGGCACAGGCGCGCTGAGCTGTCCCGTGAATCTCCTGCGTTCCCTCTACCATGCCGGCCCCCTGGAGTGACTTTGAGTACATGAGCTCTGCCTTCCGCAGGCGGCTCTGGCCACCCCTCGGCCCTGCTGCTTGGCCTGAGCTGGACGGGGCGTGGGGGTGGCGGCCTAGGCCAGGATCTCTTTCTGGAACAAAAGTGGGCTGGCACTGCCTGAGGAGGTGGCTGCACGTGTCTGTGAGCACGCTGAGAACCACGGGATCGCACCCCGAGGGGTGTCGCTGACATGGTATGCGAACCCTGTCTCAGTAACACTGTTCTGAACAATTCTTCCCGTCACTCCTGACGGCTCCTGAGACAGGCCGCACTGCCCCCCACCCCACCTCCTGCCTCAGCCCGCTGCACCCCAGGCAGCCAGCTCCTTCCTCTTCCTTCCAGCTCTGGTGTCTTCTTGGCACTTTCTGCCGGGACACCTGTCCCCTCTCTCCACCTGGTGTTCCCTGAGCATCGCAACCCCAGGACACTGCACCTTGGTCCCCAGGAGAGGGCCGTTCTTCCTCACACGCTGTCCTGCGGCCTCAGCAGGGTCTCACCGCCACCGGCCGCTGGGTGAGCCTCACCAGGTGACACGACCACAGCTCCTCACCCCACCTCCTCCTTCTCTACCTGGTGCCGCCTCCCACCTCCCGGGCAGCATTTGCCACCCAGTAAAACCGAACGCCTCCTAGTCACCCCCACCAGCACCCCTGCCAGACAAACCACGGCCATGCCCTGATCCAGCCCTCCCCACCCCGCCCGTGGGCCACCCTGGGCCGGAAGTGCGTCCCGGCCTCAGCGGGCGCCACGGGTACGCAGTCAACAGGTGCGGCCGGAGAAAGCGTCCAGGACACGAGCCTCATCGGTGGCAGGGCCGCCTCTCAGGCCACAGGCTGCGCACGTCCCAGGAGAGACAGCCGCCCCTGAGGTCTCTCCGGAGAACGCTCTGTCTGCCAGAGGGCCCACGCTGCCCCTTCTTCCAGGGCCGTGGCCTGAGGGAGGACCCAGCTGCTTTCACTTGCTCAGCTCAGACGGGTTCGCTCGGCTGACGGACGGCGGCTTCGGTCTGCAGAGGCGACCTCAGCCACGCCAGAGACCCTGCAGGCGGAGCACCGCACGCCAGGACAGATGCAGCGAGTGGGCTCCCCAGCGGGCCGCCCCCCGAAGACCGCAGCTGTGCGCTCTGCGATCTGTTGGCCCAGAAGTCGAATTTCTTCTCTTTTTAGGTGAAGAAGTTTAAAAAAGGAAGGAATGAAGGGAGAAGAAGAAAACAGTTTTTCTCAACTCCGCACATTCTCTTGTTTCTTTTCCTGAGTCAGGTTGTTCTGCACGACAAACGTCTGAAAGCTTCGGCCTATCGTGTCTCGTAGGTGAGACTCTGACTCATCACGCACAAACACACACTCAGGGAACAGAACCTTCCTCCAGGTGTTCGGAATCAAGTGAGGTCAAACTGCGGTCTCCAATCAGGTGAGAGTCCGCCTCCCATCCCATCTGAGGAGAGGGCCTGGCCTGGCTCCGGCGGGTCTGCCGCTCCCAGGGCAGCGCCCCCGTGCTCCGCACTCTGTCCAGGGCGGGGCGGCCCCTTCCCCTCCACCACATCTCCCCGGGTCCTGGACCCCACGCCAGAGAGCTCTGTTGGCTTCCACCTGGAAACTCTCCCGCGTCCATTTCTCTCCGAAGCAGACACCACAGGATCTCTGACGTGTCCCACAAAGTCACTGTCCGCTGTCCTGCCGCCACCAAGGCTTCACTTCCTTCCCTGGGTTCTTCCCACGCTCATTAAAACTTCCCACCCCCGTGCGACTTCTCCGAGCCTTTCATTTCATTACTGCCTTTCTTTGCTGCCGGTCATCGGGGACGGCCCAGGACACTGCAGATGGTCCTTCTCCATGCCCGGGGCTCCACCATGAAGTGGGGGACACGCCTGACCATGACCTCAGCAGACACACAGGGAGAGGACAGCCTGTGTCCGTGACAGAACAGGCATCTCCCTAAGTAATCAGAAACGGTCGTGGTCTCCACCGGCAGCCTCCCTGAGGCAAAGCCCAGACCCGAACTGTGCGAGGAAGGCCTGTTCTTCGAGCCGCATTTGAGACCGGGGACAAGGCTCCCCACCTGCCTGGCACCCCACCTCACAGGACCCCAGACGAAACCGTGCATGACCCACCTCCGCCGGTCCCTGGCTGCTGCGGAGGAGTCTGAGCTGGGTGCGGACAGTAGAGTGGCCACTGAGACCCCGTTGGCAGAGCTGGGCAGGGGGCGGTTGGTGATCGCGCACAGCGGGGTGCTCGGCAAGATAGAGTCTGTCCTCTCTGCGGAGGCGTCGGCCGGGGCCTTGCTGGGGATCCTGAAAGCAGAAGGACAAGCGCAGAGAGCGAGGTCAGCACGTGCCCCGAGAACACGGAGATGGAGGCTCCAGACGGGCAGAGCCAGAGACCCTGCTCACCCAGACCTGGTTGTCGGTCGGCTTTTTAACTCCTGAGCTCCTAAATCCTAGAACACAGCGATCACATGTTCCCTCTGACATTCTCTGCCTGGGGAGCAGCATTTTATAAATTTTTTTTGGCTTGAGATTAAAATTTTTAAAAATTAGCTGAAAAGGCAGTGACACAGGCCAGAGGGCTTCCATGCTCCGGAGTGCCTCCCAGCCCCGCCTGAGTCCTCGGCAGCGGGCTGTGGCCATGCTCGGCCCAGAAGGTGGCTTGCCCCTCGGCCTGCGCAGAGACCCTGCTAAGCTCTGTGAGCCCAGACGGTCAGCCCTGCCCCCACTCAGCCGCGGTGCCTTCCACCTAGCCCTCCGTGCTCCTGACTCGCGGGTCGGAGTACCACCAACAGGGCTGCACACACGGCCTCTGCCGAGGCCTCTCCAGCAGCAGGGCCTGTGGGTACTCACAGCCGCCAGCACGAAAGGGGGTCCTTTGTTCTCAGCAGAGCGGCCAACTGCAGGCTCTGCACCCTCACCCCCCGCTGGCTCTCCTGGCCCACGCCGCAGCGCACTGCACAGGTAATGGTCTAACACCAACTCCCACCGGGACTGGACAAGCAGTGGCCATCATGATGCCACAAAGCTGGGTGTTTCCCCCTCCACACCGTGACCACGGATGCTCAGATGTATCTGCACGCTCACTTTCACACAACCGCACCAGAGCAAGCCAGGGACAAACCCGCAGACCCTGGAAGTCTAAACATGACACCTAACACAGAAACAGGTGCAAACACAGGAACACAGCAGCTCACAGGCGGGATCAAAAGGACAGAAGGCGAAACTTTGTGTCTTTCTTCTAATTGAAAAACTGAGGCAAATGATTCTGCAGACTTCAAGATGTGCACAGGAAGTACTAACAAAATTAGCCGGAACCAGGGCTGTAAAACGGCTACTTGTCAGCACCTCACCTGACGCTCTTTCCGGGCTCATGACACATTCTGGTCGGTCTGCAGGGGAGTTTCAGCCCACCGAACTGGGGGGCAGGACTTGGGCTGTGACTGAGCACTCTAACGGCCAGTGTGCGGAAAAGCTCCAGAGCGAGGGTCAGAGGCTTCGGGGAGACGTGGGGTTATGTTTCAGCCGACCTGAGCCCCCCGACCATCACCCGTGAAGTGGGGGCAATGGGCCCTGGCCAGTGTGGCACGGTCAGCTGGAGCATCGTCCTGGGGACCGAGAGGCTGTGGGCTTTGTGGCTGGCGGGGTGCCTTCGAGGAGGCCACTCGCTGATGAGTGTCTCTCTCCTTCTTCCCCACTCACTAAAAGCAATGGAGATGACTGTGTCCTCGAGTGAGGGCAGTCGTGCGTGCACACGTGAGTGAAACGGGGGCAGTGTGCTCCCGGGGCAGGCCCTGTGCTGACTCAGCACAGCAGCGTGTGCGGAGTGCTCGGCCCCGGCCCAGAGCGCAGGTGCAGGGAAGCAGCGTGAGCATGGCCTGGGCACTGGGCCTGCTGGGTGGCCCTGGCGCCTCCGCTTCCTTGTCGATGGCCTGAGGGTGGCGTGACGCACACGGAACGGCTCCCTGCAGGACGCTAACTGACATGGGTGCCGAGGCAGCCAGCTGCCTAACGCACACTCCTTTTCTTGTTCTTCCATAGTAACAGAGCCATTATGTTACTGAGAGTGGCAAGGTACTTGGTCGGAAATCCACACTTTCCAAGGTCCCCCTGGCTGACAGAGGTAGCCAGTGATACAGAAGCAGAAAACAGTGCTTTGGGGAACATTCTCAGAGGCATCCTTCTTTGCACATTTCCCCCTTTCTTCCTCCTTCATGTTTAGAAGGAAGCCATGATGGCTGGTGCTCTGGCAGCTATTTTGAACCACGAGGCAACCAATGGAAACAACCTAAGCACTGTAAAGTGAAAAGAAGGAGCCTGGATCCTTTGGTGACTTTGGAGCTGTGGGCCAGCCCTGCTTATTTCTGGACTTTCTTGCAAAAAGGAAAGAAAACAAACACCTTTGTCACATGTAGGCCATTACTACTTGGACTTGCTGCTGTGTGTGAACAAAGAGGATGCCTGTGTGATTTCTGGGCAGGGCCTGACCCAGCGCTCGCCACCCAGCAGAGGCAGCTGTTGGTTCACCCCAGGCCCGGGTCTGGACGGTCAGCCAAGGGGCCTCCCCGAGCATCAGTCTCCCCCTCGATGGGGATACCGTTTACCTGCCTGTGCGGGTGCGTCGCTGTGACAACCCTACACCTTTCTGCGTTGTCACACAGGCTATAAGCCATTGTATGCCTGCTCCTGCTGGCCAAATGAGTGACCACCACGGACTTTCAGGAAAGAAGCTAGAACTGAGAACCACCCCTCAAGTGCCACCGTCAGTGTGTCTTGGGGCAGCACCGTCGTTAACAATTTCGTTTTCCGCGTGTCAGAAAGGAGACCACGAAAGGAGGCCCCATGCCCACGCCCACAAGGAAAAAGGCGTCTGCCTCGCACAAGCCCCGAGCCCCATCAAGACCACACTGCACCCGTGTACATTCCTGAGGACATGGCACCCTGGGCAACCCAGAGTTCAGGGAGACGTGCCCAGAGCACAGGGCCCAGCCCCACACACGTCCGCCCTTCCCGCAGCGTGTCCAGCAAAATGCTCTCTGGCTGGGAGTGTCCAGGGGGCCGCAGGTCTTCCCTTCAGGTCTGGTCTGTCGCCGCCTTCCCGGCACGGGTGGTTTCCTGCGTGGCCCTCCGACTGCAGCCATGCCCGGCGAGTGAAGGAGGAGCGGAGCAGCCAGTCCTGGGCGCCAACCCCCGAGAGTGACGACTGACTGTTGACGGGCGGCTGCTGCCAGCAGGTGATGTCACAGTGAAGGCAGCCTCACCCGGCGAGGGGCACGCTGCAGGGACTCACGCCGCTTCCACTCATGTCTTGTGTGTCCAGAGGCGGCCCGGAGAGGCCTCGCCTGCCGTACGGTGCAGTGCGGTGCGTTGGCACTGCCAGGCAGGGCGAGGAGAGCAGGCTGCCGCTGCTGCCCGACAGGGGAATGGGCCACGGGACGGGTGAGGTGGCGGGAGATGGACGGCGGTTGGCCGAAACAGGGGGAGGTGTGGGGCCACCACCGCGACCAAGGGCGGCACTGAAAAACACACACAGTGATCCTCAGGACGGGCGGCCACCCCGCGCCCAGCGCCGCCGGCCCATGAGGCCCCGGGAGGGACGAGGACAGAGAGGGCGCGGCATGGAAGAGGAGAGGCCCGGTGGAGCTGGCTGCTGGCGGCAAGCAGGTGTCTCTCGGTTCCCCAAGGGGGGGGCAGGAGGAGCACAGGCCAGGGGCGACCAGAGAGAGCCCGTGGGGGCGAGGCCAGAGAGAGAGGCACAGCAGGCGCGTTAGGAAAACCAGGTCCCGACCAAGCCTGAGCAAACGGTCATGCACCCCCGCCCCCGCGTCCGCTGGCCGCAGAGCAGCTCTGGGAGGCTGAGTCAGACCCAGAGGCCGAGAGCGGGCAGCTGAGACTCGGAGAGCGAGCGCGGACGAGGGTGGGGAAGCTCTGCGGAGGGGTGCCCCAGGGGGACTTCCGGCTCTGAGTCTGCAAAGCCACACGTGCGGGTGACATGGGACAGCTTTCCTGTTCCAACCGAACGCCGGCGAGTCACCATTTGGGTAGGAAGTTCTAAAGACCTGTTCCTGCCCGTGACAGTAATGAGACACGGAGGGGGAACCGGAAGAGCTATGAGCCTTCTCTGGAGAAGATGCATCTTCTCGGCCCTGACCTAGGACTTTCGCCTGAGACCAGAGCCAGCCAGAACCTGGAGAGTGTGCGAGGCTTGCCCAGCCGGGCGGCCAGCGTCTGCTCACACTCGCTCTTCAGCCAATGATGGCAGGAGAGGCCTTGCTTTTGGAAAGGCCCTAAGATACTGTGAAACCAAGAAAGGCTGTGGGGACCCCACGCAGGAAGCACCCGCATCACGGAGCCTGTGCCCCACCCCCGAGGCGGCCCTTCCTCCTGCGTTCCCCGAGCCATGCCCTGTGGCGGGGACCGGACCCCATGCCACCCCTCAGCCAGAGTCCGACGACCCCCAACGAGAGAACCGCCTGCCGGGGCGTCTCATGGCTGCCGCCTATCTGGCTGCCATCAACCCCATCTTCTCAGAAAACGCCGGGCCCAGCCGCAGGCAGTGCGGATCAACACCACAGCCTGGAGACCAGGGGCGCCGGTCTCAAGAAGTCGGGAGACGGGTGCACTGGGTGTGTCTCTCCCCTCCTTACAGGTTCCCCCAGGCGGGGGTCCCACCGGCAGCCATGGCTGCTCCTCGTAGAGCTCAGAGCTCCGACACGAACTAGCCAACCAGACTCTGCCTGCCAGGTGGAGGCAGGCTTTGGTCCTAAGCACAGTCTAAGGTCAGAGCTGCCTCCCGCTGAGGGTCACGGCACTGAGGGGCAGCCGGGGGGGAGCGGGGGAGTGAGGGTTCAGAGCAAGTGGTGAGGCTGGACTCTCCCACCTCCGCCGCAGAGGCCACTGTAAGGACCAAGGAGGCAGGTGGCAGAGCTCTGCACCCGGCAGAGGCGCTGTGTTGGCCGGCTGGCCAGCGCGCAGCAGAGAAGGAGGCTGCAGAGAGGGACACAGGTGAGGAGAGGAGGGAACCCATGTACCTTCTCTGCACCGAGCTTGCAAGTGTCTCATCTCCACGGATCTGAGGGCCATCAAAGTCACAAGAGAAACAACTCAAGTCCCTCGATTAGCAGGCCTCCGCGTGAAACTGCTTCAGCGCAACGCGAAGCTGCCCCTTTCCCACTGTCGCCGCCCTGCAGGGTCCCCCTTCCTCCCTCCAAGCACAGCTTGAGAGGGCGGGGGTCACTCAGACCAGGGGCCTGCGCAGCGTCCCTGGGGGCAGGTACCCTGGGCGGCTTAACAGGCCCAAGAGGGCAGGGGTGGTTCCTGCCTGTCTGTGGGGAACGTGTGGAGTTAGCTCACTTTAGAGCACTGAAGAAGAGTCATCAATTTTAGTCTCAAATCAGTCCACTGTCACTCCCACGCAATCTGGAAGTGCTTCCCTCCCGACTCATTCTGTGCTGCCCGCTGGCTTGGAAGGGCTTGCGGCCATGACCCCTCGCCCAGGCCAGAGTGGGCACTGGCTCCCGCCCGGGGAGCTGGTACCTCTTCAGGTAGGTCGACACGTAGGTGGAAGGGGGGCCTGTCTGCGGTGCCTCGCTGCCCTTGGCCTCGTCCCTCCGCAGCTGCCGGCTGTATGAGCCGCTCCTCACCAGTGCAGCAGCCGACTCTCTGCGAGGCGGGAGAGAAAACCAAGCCAAACACTGGCCTCTGCCGCGGGCCAGCACCCACGGCACGCGCCAGCCTCGGGGAAGCCGGGGAGGCGGGCTCTGCACTCTGGGCCTGGCACCCCTTCTCCAGCGGGCGGAGGGCGAGTGAGGGCTCAGGCCGCTGCGGGGAGCCAACCTCAGAGCCAGCTCACGGCCTTGGGCGCGTCACGGCCTTGGGCGCGTCACGGCCTTGGGCGCGTCACGGCCTTGGGCGCGCCACGCCCTGCGCGCCAGGCAGCCCAAGCCTTCTTGGGAGAGGGGGCTCCTGCTCCCCGCCAGCAGGAGGCAGCAAGGGGGCGATGGGGCGGGGTGGGGAGAGGCCCCAGGGAAGGGGGATGGAGAAGGGTCTCTGTGGCCTCAGGACTCCCGGGAAGTGGGTGGGGAGGGGCAGTGGCGTTTCTGAGGCCCTCACTGGAGACCGGGGCTCCAGACCGGTCCTCCAGGGGCCCCCATGGCCCCTGGCCACCACGGGTGCTGCTGCAGTGGGGGCCGCAGTTCAGCAGGTCTGGGGGGGGGTGCGGCCAGGAGCCCGCCTTCTTGACAGGGGCCTGGAGGTGTCCAGTAGGACTGCACCCTGGAGCCAGGGGCCGGGCCGGGTTCTGCTACGCGGCTTGGGGTGCCTCCATTCGAACTGAGGGGGACTGAAGCTTTACCTACTGACAGTCAGGAGCTGATCAGGCCAGTCACGCAGCAACCCTGTCAGTGGCCGCCTACCCTGGGGTAGGGCTGTGCTGGGCGCTCAAGGCTTGGGAAGCTGCAGCCCCTGCCGCCCCGCAGCCGCCCTGGACAGGCCCACGGGGTGGGGGGGCCGCGGAAGCAGCCACCCTCAGTTACCTGTTCTCCTTCTCCTCGGCGTCCCGAGGGCTGCCGAGCCTCCGGGGTGCCAGTGGGCTGAAGTAGCTTCTGCCGTCTCTGTCCTGTGAGACCAAGATGGGTGATGCCCGGGCAGTGGCCACGCAGGTGGCCGCAGAGCAGAACACGGGCCCGCAGACCCTCGCTTCCAGCCGCAGTCCTGACTGCGTGGGCGTGTGGCTGCGAAGGGCTGGCTCTCACAGGCTCATGTCCAAGTTTCCACCGCGAAGCGCTGCCACGCAGGGAAATGGTCCTCCTGGGAAAACCCCGGAGGACCCACGGACACGGAAGCTACGACAGGACGGGCCGCCTGCCCCTTCCCAGCCTGAGGGATCACTGGGAGCTGACGGACGTGCTGGCAGGTTGCTAGTGCAGTCCGCTGGCCCCAGCCCCGCATGAGCAGGCAGGACACTGACCCTGTCCCCCGAGTGGCTCTGCCTGCGTGTTGGCCACACGGAAGGGCTGGCCGAGGAGCCCGGCCACGAACAGCACAAGTACAGACTGCTGGTGCTGCTTCAGGGACCCTGCAGGCCACACCCTAGTGCTCACGCTTCTGACGCATTTTTGCTCTTGGTAAGGAGGACGGGGAGGGATGAACACAGGCAGGCCAAATTCAAGGCTTTCCCTTCTTGCCGAGTGAAGGGCAGCACGGGAACACCCCGCCAGCACCCCCGCATGCCCGCACGCCCACTCGCCTGCCTCCCAGAGCCCAGTGAGGTCCAGCAACACCTGTGCTGGTGCCGACCGAGAAGTTCTCAGAACGCAACTGACCGGCCCGACCCCACCGGTACCTTGTCCCTGCTGTCCAGGAGGGCAGAGACGCGAGGGCTGGAGGCAGAGCGGCAGAGGGCGGAGCCCCAGTCCCTCGTGCCCTCCCGGGAGTCGGCGGCTGTGCTCAGCGTGCTGTGGCTGCCAGTCTTCCGGAGGCCCAGGCGCCAGGAGGAAGGGGACTCTTCCCGGGGCTCCTCCGGCCTGTTGAGGACGTTGCAGGGCTGCCAGATGGGAGTGAGCGGGGAGAGGCAGCGTCGGGCCAGGCTCAGCACTTCTGGCAGCTGCACTCCGGAGAACTCGGACCCCCCCAGCCCAAAGCCGGGGCACCCGGTGGGCAGGGTCCCCCCACCCGCCCGCCAGGCGGTGCCGCTGCTGCTCCCTCTGTGGGCTCCTTGCGCCGGGGCTCGACGCACCACGGGCCAGAGATGCGACTCAAGAATGCAAAGTTTAAGCGAGAAGTGAAAAGGGGGAGCGGCCCTCCCAGCAGCCGACGCAGGACACCGAGAGCCCCCGGCCCCCCAGCTTCACACAGCTTCCCTTCAGACACGGAGAAAACGGGCCACGGACTTTCTTTCCGGGTCCCAGGCCGCTCAGCACGCCCTTTGCCATCTGAACACACCGTAGGCAAAGTCGTCTGGCGGTCGCCTTACGGCTCTCGAGGGCACCGCTTCGGAGACAGGACTGGGCCCTCGTACTCCCAGACCCATGTGTCGGAGCCCTAACCCCGACGGGACCGCGTCTGGAGATGAGGTGGGCGTTTCTGAGCCAGAAAGGGGGTCCTCCCCAGGCATGGCACCCGCTGGCGCTCTGAGCCTGGGCCTCCTGCCCCCAGAGCAAGGAGATAAATCTCCGCCATTTGAAGGCGCCTGTCCGTGATGTCGGCAAGGACGGCCTGAGCAGACTCAGACAGGAAAGGATGTATCTTTACTGGTTTGTAAGAACGTATCCTTGAGGCTTTTCTAATTGTGTGCTACTGCAGTGGGGAAACATAACTCCAAATTAATTCCCAGACACTCACCTTCCGGGCTGAGGAGGCAGAGGGGTCCTGGGCTGGTGCCGGGACGGGCTCCTCCACGCGGCCCTTGCTCTCTGAGCTGGAGAGGTTGATCACGGGTTTGGGCCTCTGATCTGCCATTGGAGACACAGGAAGCACGAGAGCACGGTGAGGCCATCTGCCTGTGTGTGCACGCACCTCCCTGCTGACTCAGGGGTCTACCCGCTCCCCGGGCAGACGGGGTGCGTGCGCTGGGCTCCAGCTGCCAAGGGAGAGACTCAGTGCTGAGGCTGTCACGGTGGCTTAAACTGCAACTCCCCCGCGTGTAACTGACAACGTCCCCCACATCATGTATCAAGTTCAAGTTCTTCAGTGGGTACGTGGCGACACTCTCCTGTGGCCACAGCCAGCCCCTAACGATGGACAGCGCTGGGAAGCCCCACTGGGAGTGAAGGGGGGGTGCTGATGGTCTACACTGCAGGCAGGCGGAGCGGGGAAGGTGGTCCCGGGCTCAAACAGGACTGTGGTGTGACCTGAGGGGTCGGGGGGTGGGGGGGACAAGGGACGGAGGGCAGGAGCACACCTCACGGCACTGTGCGCACTCGATGCACCACTAGCACAGCATGAGACGGCTGCGCAGGGGCTGAGAGAGGCACTGAATTTTCAGAATGAGCTGTGCCCACTCGACAGAAATCCAAGTCTCAGCGAGTGAACGTCGTCCTAACACTGCAGCTCGGCGATGCTGACATTCTCACTACAGCCGCGGGTCTCCCGCCTCCTGGGGCGACCATCTCGAGCCCACAAACGGGACATGAGGAAAGGTGGTACTGCCCCTTCCCCTTTGTGGGGAGAAGCCGGGCAGTGAACCCCGACCTCGGAGGAGCAGGGCCCAGAGAGCAGGAGCTGACGCCTCACCATGGGCCCCACCACAGCCAAGGCCAGGGAACACGGGCACCACCGTGAACTCGGGCCCAGCCCCCGTCCCCTGAACCCAGTCTCCCAGCTGGTGGCCACTGCAGGCCCAAACCGAGGGTCCAAGGCCGGAGTGGGCACACCTCACCCTGACGCTGCAGGACAGCGGCTGCAGCTCCAGCTTGCCTCTGAACACAGAGCTCGGCGCCCTGAGCCCTTGCGGCCTTCTCGGCCTCGGCTCTCCGACAGGTGGGAGCACCCTGCTCCCAAACGCAGGGCCTGGGCGGGAGCACCCGCATTACCTGCCTCCTTCTCAGCCTCGGACTCTGAGGCTTCATCCTCGCCCTCCTCCTCCTCCTCCGAGCTGGAGCTGCTGGATTCCTTGTTTTGTTCCTCCATTTCATGGGACTTGGGCGACTCCTCCTCATAGAGCATCTTCTCTTTGCTGCATTAGAGAGAGCAGCTTGAGCATCACGGAGAAAGGACAAATGTCCCTTCGGTGCACTGACAGGCGTCGGGAAGACGAGGCTACGGGCCTGCATTCGAGTCCTTCTCGTCCCCTGCGCCCCCGAGCCTGCCTCTGCAGACCGAGGCTCACCACGGGGCCGCAGAGTGTGACTGGAGCAGCTCTCGCCAGGTCGGCACAGAACGGGGAGGGCCGGGAGCCTCGGCGCTCACTCGGCAGGTGAACAGAAATCACTCAACAGCATCTGTGCCTGCTGTGACCCACCGGGACCCTGCTGGCTCAGGGGTGGTGGGCCCTGAGCTCCTGGAACCTCCCACTGGGGAGGCAGCTGGGACTCAAGCCCCTGAAGCGGGGAACAGGACGTGCTGCACAAGGTTGATTTGTCCTTAAACTTCAAACACCCCCCGCCCCCAAGACCCCCAGCCATCAGCGCCCCTCCCTGCCCTCGAACGCTCCCACACATTCGAAGACCATGTGGCTGAAATGGAAGTTTTTATCACACAAACCCTCATGCAAAGTGGGTCAGTTGCACACGCCCGAACGTCTTACTTCTTGAGGAGTCCACTCTGTAACCGGCTGCCGCTCAGGCCCGACTCTATGAGCGTGCTCCGTGCCTCCTTTTCACTCCGAAGCTGGAAAATGAGACGGCCGGCATGGGTCAGCGGACAGGAGGGCTCAGAGGGCCCTGTCCTCCGAGGAGCAGGAGGCCGGCACCGAAAGGGGCGAGAACTCTGGTTTGCACACACTCGTCTTCCAGAGCCTGAGGGTCACTGGTCTCCTGTTGTTTTTAACCTCCAGCTGCTCGGAGGCTTGCTTCCGATGAGGGGCCTTCACCGACCACGGCTCCTGGGACTCCCCTTCCCATGGGTGCCGACGGCCCCTGAGGGACAGCGAGTGGCCCTCCCTGAATGCAGGCGTGACGAGCCCACGGCAGAGCAGCCTGGGCAGGCCGAGGCGGCGGGCCAGTGTGGCAGCCCCGCGGACTCACCACACTCTGCCTCTTCTGCAGCATCTCCAGGTGCTCCACGAGGCCCTCGTCGGCTACGTCGAACGGGGTCTGGCCCTGTGGAGGGAGAGGGGCGCCGTGGCCAGGGGCCTCCGTCGGAGCACTTGCTGGCTCGCGCCCTGCGCCCCGACTCCAGTCACAGCGGCCTCCCCCACGCGTGGCTCCACGCTATGACGAGGCCGTCCTTTATCCCCGAGAGGCAGTGTGTCCTCACGGGGGTCTGGCGTTTCACAAAACAGCACTGAGAACATGGCCATGCCATTCAAATGCTTGTGGCCTCATGGCCGATAAGCACGTGCCGTCTCCCCCGACCTGTCGCCCAATGGTCCTCATCACCATGGTGCATAGGACAGGGGCCTCGGGGGCCTCAGCAGGAGCAGGACACGCGTGCACAACATCGCGTCTCGAACCCGACCCCGCTGGGGAACACCTGCACAGCAAGGGCCTGGCTCAGCGGGGGCGGGAGGGAGGCAGAGCACCACTGATCGCAGGGAGGGCTGCGCCTCTGACCCCCGGGAAACTCCTAGAGACTCCGCAGACTTAAGAACTGGGTACGGCCACACGGCATCAAACAAACTCAAGGAGCCTTGTCAGTTCACCATTTTAAAACAGCTGAATGTGAATGGAGCTCAGTCATTACAAGTCTTTGAATCAAAAGTAAAGCAAACCCCTGGCCGGGCCTCTCGGTGGGTTGGAGCATTGTCCCATCACCTGGAAGGTCGTGGGTTTGTTTCCTGATCGGGGCACATGCCTGGGTTGCCAGTTCTGTCCCGGGTCGTGGTGCACACGAGAGGCAGCTGGTCGATGTTTCTCTCCCTCTCTGTCTGACTCCCTCCCTCCCTTATCCTCCCTGAAATCAATAAGCAGTCCTCAGGTAAGGGTTAAAAAAACAATAATAAAAAAAGTAAAACGAGCCCTGGCTGGTGTGGCTCAGTGGACTGAGTGCCAGCCTGCAGACAGAAAAGCCTCGGGTTCGATCCCCAGTCAGGGCACATGCCTGGGCTGCAGGCCAGGTTCCCAGTAGGGGGCGTGAGAGGCAACCACACACTGATGTTTCTCTCCCTCTCTTTTGCTCTATCCCTCCTCTAAATATAAATAAAATCTTTTTTTTTTTTAAAGTAAAACAAAACCTTCCACGCCTCACCACAGACGGAACCTCAGGCCTTTCCAGTGCCTGCCTGGCCAGGGGCAGACGCCACTGTGCCCTGCTTGTTTGTTCGGGGGCTTCCGTGTCAGTGGGGCTGGAGGCCCGGTTGGTGGCGCTCCCCTCACATAGCCAGCCCTCTGTGTGGCAAGCGGGTGGCACGGGGGGCGGACCACCGCTGTGGGGCTGCGCCCCTGAGGGCCTGGGGGGAAGCCTCTGGGGCCGAGACCCCCGTGGGGGCGGGCGCGCTCACCAGCTTGTTCCGGGCGTCCATGTTGCACAGGGCCTCGGCCAGGATGGAGCACGCCTCCCTCACCCCCCAGTGCGCGGCGGCGTGCAGGGGCGTCCAGCCATCGTGGTCCCGCACCTCCAGGTCGTAGCCAGCCTGGACCAGCAGCCTGGGGGGAGAGCCCACCGGGCCTTCACACCCTCTGCTCCGGCTTCCTGCTGGAGACCCTGTCCCCTACAAAGCCACGGGTCGAGGTCCCCTGCCCCTGAGGCCCACTCAGGGTTCTGTTACCACACAGGGGGCCAATCTCTGAAAGCCGTGTGGGCCCTCGCCCCACCCCAGGCACAGCCAGGGCTGTGTCGGTGTGCCCTGCTCATGCAGCAGGGACGTGCCGCCTCAGGCGGGAACTTGGCTAAGGCCGCTTCCCGGACTGGCTTTCCAGGCGGCCTCTCGGGGACACCCCATGCTTCCAGCAGACCCCCATCCCTCCAGACCCGCCTCAGAGTCTGCAGGGCTTCCCATGGATGGCAGCTCTGAGCCACCTGCACCCAGAGGAGGGAGGGTCCAGCCCCCGTGGAGCCTCGGGGGGTCTGCCCACACCGTGGGCCTCCAGACACGTCCCGGGAGGGGGCGGACGTGACGGCTGCGCGGCCGAGAGCCTGGCAGGGTCGAAGGCTGCATGCAGCCACTTGGACTGCAGGACGCGGAATGGGGACAGCAGAACTCCGAGCCCAGCTATCCCCACAGCCAGTCAGCTCTGGCCAGACACGCCCGCTCCAGGTCCGAGCCCCTGACCGAGGAGCCCAGGGAACAGACGGCCGCACTCTCTCCTGCAGAGCCCCTCTCAGTGGGGAGGCCACAGGGGCAGTGGGGGCTCTGTCAGGTCCCCTCCACGGCCAGCCTGCCGTCAGACTCGCCAGCGAGGACCTGGAGGGACAGCGGGGCAGCGAGCCGCCTGGGGCACTGACAGACGCGAGGGAAGGCTGCCTGGTCCGGGGAAGCAGCCGTAGAAACGTGGTGCAGCAGAAAACCTCACCCCTGCTCCGAAGGCCGGCTCGTCCCATGCCCACCTCCTGCCCGCCAGCCGCGAGGCCAACGCACCTGAGGACCTCGGAGTAGCCCTTGGCGGCAGCCACGTGCAGCGCGGTGGCCCCTGAGCGTGACTGCCTGGTGTCCTGGATCTTCCCACTGTTGAGCCACTGCCTCGAGTCCTGCAGCATCCGTTGCTCCTCCTCCTTCCGCACCTGCTCCAGGTCGACCCCTGCAGGGGCCACAGGCAGCTGCCGCGTCACCACCGCCCTCCCACCTCAGGCTCGAACGGCCTGCAGTGGCCAGGCTGGGCACTGTCCACCCTTGCCCGCAGAGCGACAGTGTTGGCAGACACGAGTAGGACCCCATTGGCGTGCCGAGGACACTGTACGACAGCAGGTCTGTCAGGGGCCGCACCTGAAGCCGCTTTCCATTCTGAGGACAAGGGGCCCAGGGGCTGTTATTTTTGCATTGTGATCCTTGTTCAGAGCTGTCCGTTTCAGAGTGCCCTTCCACGTCACAGCACCTGCCCCTCGGAGGTGAAAACGGGGACCACGCCCCCAGGTAACAGACCAGGCGGGGGGGACACAGACGGGCCACAGGGCGCGTCCCAGCCGGCGCCAAGACTCTGAGCGCCCAGCTCTGCTGGGGGAAGTGGGCACGAGGCCGCACATGGGAAGGCAGGAGAGGCCGGCGCCCACTGCCCTGGCACAGAGGCCGGCCCATCTCTGTGAGGGCCAGGGTGAGTGGCAAACACAGGGACGTGGCCAGGGCGGCCCCTCCGACCAGCCCACACCAGGAAAGGCCACTGAGGCCCACCCTCGGGTGAGCGCGACCGTGGGCGAGGGGCGGACAAGAGACTGAGCGTCACGACTGCCGATGTCCCCAGAGTCTCGCATCCCTGCTGCAGGCTCCCCGTGCTGCCCCTGGACAGGACCCCTCCCGGGGCTGAGGTTACCTTGCTTCTTCACGTGCTCCAGAAGAAGGTCCTTCATGGCAGGCTCTTCGGCGAGGTCAGAGGGTACTTCGCCCTCGCTGTTGACGATGCCCACGCTGGCTCCATGGTCAAGGAAGTACCTGCGCAGACGCGACCAGAACCGACGCTGCCTGTCACTCTGACACACCTGCACACACGCACTTGAGACCCGACGCAGGGCAAGGCCGGGCCACGAAACGAGGCTGCCATGCCTGGGAGATTTTCCCAAAGTCATGGAGGCGGCGAGTGGCAGAGGTCACGGCCCGGTCTTTTGACTTCGTGTGCAGTCCATCTTGTCACAGGACCAGGCCGCTGTGGGGCCAGTGAGAGTCCCAGCAACGCTGGGGGCCCTGTCAAGGGCCTGGAAGTCTTTGAAGCAGAAAAACTACTGCAGTCAGACTTCAGCCCAACCCCAAGTCAGCAAACATGCACCGGCCCCTGCGAGCCCAAGGGGCTGCATTTCAGACACTGTGGGTTCTGTTTTAGTTTTACCTTTTTAAAGATTTTTATTTTTGGCAGCCCCCGAGTGGCCACGTTCCTTGTGCCCAGGCCCTCTTGGTCCAAGCTAGCCTCCCACCAACACTCCTTCTGCAGGGCCCGGCGTCCTTGGTGCTGACCCCGGGCTCCCACACACCTTGGCTGCTCCCCTTCACCCCAGGACCCCTCAGTCACACCTCTCCTCCCCAGAAAATAAACGTGCCTACCATGTGCCCAACAGCCACTCAGCAAGCACTTCCCACTGACCGCAACCCGCACTACGCTGAACTGAGCCCCTTCCTGCTCCGGAACACGGCCGCCAGCAGTGGCCCTGGGCCTGCCGTGACCGCCCCGAAGAGCCACTCGCGGGCAACTGTGCTGTCTCCCTCCCCACGGCCACCGCTGTGCCCCAGCACTTCCTCCTGCCTCTCGGCCTCCTGAGCGGGCCTGAGCGACACAGCTGACCTCTGCTCGGCATCCCGCCACCCCCCGCCCCCGGGGGTCAGGCTCATGGCTCTGGGACCCTGCTTCCGCCTCTGCTGACCTGCGGTGAGGCCCACGGTCCGGGAGACTCGTTTCTGGAAAGGACTCTGGATTGCCTCGAACCAGAAAGCGGTTACGGTTAGGTGCGGCTAGTTCCCTAAACCATGCTTAGGCAAAAGCAAAAACCCCTTCAGTTTCACCCTTCCCTGAACGAGAATAGCAGTCAGCCTATGACAGGACTCTCACTGCTCCCCTAAGAACCTGCGCCGTAGCCTGGAGGCTGGAGTCCCAGGGCTCAGCCACTGCTCCCTCGGAAAGCACAGCCTCCCGGCCCCGCCTCCCCCCTGAGCACAGCAGGCTCTGCGGCTGCTCCTGGCGGGAGGGCGGGCGGGAGCGGGTGAAAGGTGCCAGCAGAGGGAGGACCGCCCCGACAGCAAAACACCCCATGGCTCAGCAGCGACTGCGACAGCACCAATCACTCCTTAGAAGTCAGTCAGCTCCCCGCTTCTGCACTCTGCGGCAGGCGGCGGCGCGACCATCCGCGAGACCCGAGTCAGAGCGGGGACTCACTCTGCGATGTTGAGGTGGCCGCAGGAGGCCGCCGCGTGCAGGGGCGTCCAGCCCTCGTTGTCCTGCTGGTCCACAGCGGCCCCGGCCTCCACCAGGAAGCGCACCATGTCGAAGTTCTCGTCGATGCAGGCCTGCGGAGGGGAGCGTCATCACCCGCCGGCCTCGCCGCGCTCCCCGCGCCGCCCCCCCCCCCACTCTTGCGCGAGGTGTCCAGAGCACCGCTGCTCAGCCCCGTGGTCTGGTGTGGCCCCCAGTCGCCCCCTGCCTCACGACCTCGGCGTGGAACAGGCAAGGGGCGCTTGGCCTGTTCATGCCCCTCGCAGGGCGGACCCGAAAGAGGGCTCCGGCGTGCTGTGCACAGCGCGCTGTCTGCCGCGGCTCTATGAGAGAGCCACGGGCTATGGCCCGGTTTGCTTCTGCACAGCAGGGCCACCCCACAGCCGGCCGTGTGAGGAGGGACAAGGCAAGCACTGCAGGCACGAGAAACAGACTTTCCTCCGTATTTTTTTCAAAAGACTTTATTATTTTATTTTTAGAGAGAGGTGAAGGGAGGGAGAAAGAGAGGGAGAGAAACGTCAACACGTGGTTGTCTCTTGTGCGCCCCCTACTGGGGACCTGGCCCGCAACCCAGGCCTGTGCCCCAGCTGGGGATTGAACCGGGACTCTTCAGTTTGCAGGCCGGCGCTCAGTCCCCTGAGCCACCCCAGCTGGGGCTCACACTCCTTTTCTGACCCGCTTCGAACAGCACCGCGAAGCTTGTTTGTGGTTATGGGCAGTGCTTGTTTGTGGTTATGAGCAGTCAGGGACCCGCTGCTGCTGGTCTCCGAGCAGCAGGGGGACGCCCAGCTTTCTGGCCGGAGACCTCGGTACCCGGCTGCGTTCACGAGTCTGCAGACCGACGAGGAGGAGGAGCTGCGCTGACAGAGGACGTCCGTCCGTCCTCCACCACCCTGGGGTCGGACCCTGTCCAGGTCAAACTGACGTCCGCAACCGCAGTGAGGCCCCAGCCCTCCCTCCCGCTGGCCCCGGGCGCTCTGCCCCAGAGCCAGCCCCACCTGCCGCAGCAGCAGGGCCACAGACTGGTCAGCCTCGGCCCTGGACGGTGGCCAGGCGGGGCGGCGCAAACCTGTCGCTGCGGAGAATCGCGGGCCCCTCCCTTCGTGGAGCCCGGCGTCGCTCAGGCGACCAGCAGACACATCAATCACGACACAGACCTGGAGGGACGGAGCCGGCCTGCCTGTCCGTGGGAAGAGCACAGCTAGTGCGCCTGCCACTCGAGTTCGGGGAACACGGCCACCCCCACGAGCGGGCGCCCTCCCGCCGCGGCCGAGCCCTGGGGTCTCGCCCAGTGGGGCACGCCCGGGGTCCTGACCCACCTCTCGCACAGCGCTAGGAGAGCACCGGTGGAGCTCTACGCTGCGACCTCGCAAAGCAGGGCGACGACGGGCGGGACACCCTGCTGCAGCGCTGCGGGAGGGAGGGTCAGCTGCCCCAGGGGAGTGTCCACCACCGCCCGTACGTGCCTACGTGAGCCCAGGTTTTCCTTACGGACTTCAGTCAAAACCCTGCATCGAAGGAATGGAACCCAGAGGTTCAGAGGGATCTGCAAAGACCTGAAGCAATGCCCCTCTCCTCATTACCTTCGTGTGTGGGAGGACTGGGTGGCCCGAAGTCCGTCACGTGTTTTCTGCACAATCGCTCTAGTGGCACTGAGTTGTCCTTAACTTCGTTTGAAACAGTTTGGTTCGACTGCATTGTGACAACTGTCACATCAGTGTGCGTTTAAAAAAACCCCTTAAAACTGGTGAATTTTTGTGCAGCCATTTTAATATTGAGGATGGAAGAAAATAGGCAACATTTTTGGTGTATTATGCTTTATTTCAAGACAGGTGAAAGTGAAGCTGAAACGCATGAAAAAGATTTGAGCAGTGTGTGGAGAAGGTGCTGTGACTGGTCGGACGTGTCAGAAGCAGTCTGTGAAGTTTCTTGGTACTGCTGACATTTTGGCCCAATAATCCTTTGCCATGGGGCTGTCTTAGGCATCAGAAGACATTAGCACCCCGGCCTCTGCCCACTAGCAGCCAACAGTGGGAGGGAGCGAACACTCAGAACATCCAAATCCGTGAAGTTACTGGTGAAAATGAGAAATGTGTCTTTTAGAGAAAAAACTAAACAGGCTTTTTGGCCAGCACAATATATAATTATTTCAATTAAAACAGGTGATTTACACTAGCCTGTAATAGGTTATTCCTATTTTAAATGAACTAATAAGTACATATTTTTAAAGTTTCTCGGTGATATGTAATAACCCCATGAACATAAACAAAGTTTCTGAGCATGGGGCGACCCTGAGAACGCAGCTCGGGTGGGAACTGCTGTGCTCCGGGAAGGCTGTTCCCCAGTCACTGCTGGACAACCGGGGAGTGAGCCCGCGGGGCGCCGTGACCGGAGTTTTCCAGGAGGACTTGCGGGCACCCACCCCGAGATGGACCGCGTGTCCGTCCGTCCGCCCAGCACCGCTGACGTCCCCCACGCTGGCTGACAGCGTGCCATCAGCGAGGTCGCCGAATGTGCCGGCCCAGACTGGGTTCTGCGGGCGGCAGCTTGTCCCTCCGTTGGCCCTTCCCCGGGAGCAGCCCCCAGGCCGCGTCTCCTTCAGGACACTCTCGCGGCTGACCAGCTGGGACGGGAGCCCCCCACGGCTCCCCACTGCTTCACCACGCGCCCCACTTCGGAACCGCGCTCATTGCCGAGTCCCTTGTGAACCGCACGTCTGCCACGGGGTGGCACGGAGACCAGCTGCTGCCCAGTGCCTCATGCGGACCCATCCAGGAAGACTTCCGAGTGAAGGGTGAGGGGCTGCTCTTCAACAAGGCCCTGAAGGCCAAGGAGAAGGCAGTATCTCGCAGGTCAAGCACATGCCGCCCAGGTCACAAGAAAGCCCCGAGTCACGGGGGCCCGCCATGCTGTCTGACCCATGCCGGCCACTGGGCTGGCGGCCTCTCTCCTGGATGCTCCGTTTCCTCGGCTCCGAGAGAAGGTCTCAGGACTCAGGACTCTGCCACAGTGGCCACACCCCCACTAGGCGGACTTTGGGAAGCTGCTGTTTCCAAGACCCTCCTCTGCCCTTGGAAGGTGACAGCCGACAAGGGCCAAGGGCCTGAAACATCCAGGCCGGGGTGGACCCTGTGGAGAGCATACCCTCCTCCCCCATCCCCGACTCCTTCCCCTTCCCCCTGACTCCTTCCCCTTCCCTCTCTCATGCTCCTTCCCCCATCAGGACTGGGGCCCTCTGCCCTTTTGGTGTCTCGGCCTTGGGTCCAGGAATGTCAAATCCTTGTCCCAGCATTTTTACACAAGTTTCAGAGAACGGCCACGAGCTGGCCTGATCTGCAAGGCGATCTGGCGGGGTCCCCTCTGCAGTCACCTCAGCGACGGTTGGGCAGGCCGAGCACTGAACTGTCCCCAGGGGCTTGAGCGCAGGGCCAGCACGGGTCAGGGCCGGCCAGCTCCACCAGGCGCTGGCTCTGGGTGAGGTGGGGACAGAGGTGCCGCTGGCCTCCCGGGATTGTGAGGGGCGAGAGGAGACAGACAGTGTGGTGGCGGCAGCTGGTGCCACCGCCGTTTTCAAGCCAACGGTCCAGCAAATGGCGCTTGCCCTCGCCTGCCCCTGCTGCCCCCACTCAGAGCCGCAGCAGGGAGGTGGCCGGTCCAAAGTGCCTCTGACCCGGCAAGACCGCGGGACGAGCTGCAGCCGGACTTCAGAATGTGCCCCTGCGGTCCAGTGCGCTGCGGGACCCTCAGCGCGGGAGCTCCAAGGGCGAGCCAGCATATGCCGAGGCTGAGCTAAGAGACAGCCACTGCTGGAGAGACCCGTCAGCAGAGGCGCCCTGGAGTGATGGTTCTGTCCTTCCTTCCTCTGCCTCCGTGGCTCCAGCAGAAGGAACGTGGCTGAGGCCGTGGAGGAGAACAGAGCACCCCTGAACACCTCCTCGCTGAGTGGCAACACGGCCGTGCAGACACACCTGGCTCACGCCGTCAGCTGTGCTAACTCGCCTGCGACGGTGGCACAGCGGGCGCCCAGCTTGTCCACACCTTGGCATCCAGGGCCCCGGACCCCAGCGCCCCCTCCACGTGAGCTGCTCTGACCGCCAGGCAGACGGGTCTTCCCTGCCACTGACAAGCAGGGGAGGCTGAACAAGTTTGGGCCGCTGCCCAGGATGTGAGTGTGCGAGTGCTCCTCACACCGAGCCCAGGCCCCTCTGCCGAGGTTCACGTCTGCCTGCTGGAGACGCACAGAGCATCACTCAGAAACAACTTGTACAAAGCTCCTCGAGAGAAGGAGATGGCATTTCATCATTGTTTAATCAGTTATTAGTCCAGACAGCCATCAAAACTGTTGCCAGGTGACAGTTTGAGGCTTCCTAAGGTGGGCGTGTCACGTTTCCCTGGCAACGGAAAGCTCTCCAAGGAAATGACTGGATCCCACCAAACCCGGGGAGGCGGGCAAGCTCACTCTGGGACTGCAGAGAGGCCTCACAGCATAGAGCCTCCTCCAGTCCCAAAATAGCCTGCAACTGTCACCGCCACCAAGTGCCACTGGCTCCAGGGGCTGACCTTGCTGCTGTGTCTCAGAGCCCCGCTGCCACTGCCTTCCCCACAAAGCCCAGCTCCAGGGCTTAGGGCAGGCGACACACCTGCCTGCCTGGGTGTGCAGCCCACGCCTGCCTGGGTTCCCACGAACCTCACCAACACAAGTGCCGGGTGCCGCTGATGCTCAGAGCCACCCCCAGTCCACACCTCCCACTGTCTGGTCCTGCATCCTCCCCAAACCCACACGGCTCAACAACAGTAACAACCTGTACAGGACTTCTGCAACTTGAGATTTGCACACTCCCCCAAATTACATACTTTCAACTTTATGTTGAAAACCCTGAACATTCACAAAAACTGTAATTTCTTTCATTTACCAGCCACACACCACATCCCTGCAGCACCTGCAAACTTTCGAGTCATTGCTGTGCACTCTCTGGTGCAGCCCAAACCCCGAGCAGCGCTTGGCACACATTTGTTGGGTGACAGAAGGGGGTGCTCAGATGCACAGAAAGTCACACTGTCTGCACCCTCAGCTGATGCTAAGTCATCCAGGGTCATCCAGACCCACGGAGCCCATGCTGCAAGCTGCATGTGGCCTCCCGGCTGTGCGCACTGCCCCCACACCCTGCTCCCTGCCACAGCATGCTGAACGGCACCCCAAGCTCGTCCATGTTCCAATCCCCGAAACCGGTGCAGGGGGCTGCACTTGGAAAGGGGTCTTTGCAGGTGTGATTAAGGACCTTGAGTGGATTATCTAAGTGGGTCCTAAACCCAATGACAAATGTCCTTATAAGAGACAGTCAGGGGCAGGCATGAAACAAGACAGAAGAGGAGGGAATATGACCACAGACTGGAATGATGTGGCCACACACAGAAGCTGGAAGAAGCAAAGAAGAAAACTGCCGGTCTCTCCACCCCTGTCATGATACAATGTAACATCTGCCTGTCTCCTCACCCCCATCAGGATACAGTGTAACAACCGCCTGTCTCCCCATACCCACTGTGATACAGCGTTAACATCCGCCTGTCTCCT